>JAJOZX010006290.1:242500-255000 GCA_023014485.1 Bathynomus jamesi
ACTTGCGTATGCTCAAAGAGGAAGCATTCCCCAGTGTCTTGAACACAGATGGGGATTTCCCAACATGGTTCCAGCAGGATGGTGATCCTGCCCATTACAGCATCCGGGTAAGAGAGTGGCTGCACCGACAATTCCCTGGTCATTGGATAGGACGTCGAGGGCCTGTGTAGTGGCCGGCGAGGAGCCCCGATCTCACCCCATTGGATTTTTATCTCTGGGGTCACTTGAAGGCGTTGGTCTACGCGGAGAAAATTCAGTGTGTTGCACATTTGCTGGAGCGCATCATCGACGCATGTAATAAATTTTACATTGGCCAAACTAGTAAGACACTTGAGTTACGTATTAAGCAGCATCAATACAGTATAAGAAGTGGCCAGGAATCTAACGCCATTTTCATTCACGTAAGAGATACTAATCATCCGTTTTGACTGAAAAATGCTTTCCAAATTAAGGTTTAGTAAATCTATTGTTAGCAGAAATATACTTGAATCAAGTGTAATCAAGAATAATGCGGACTTAGTCCTTAATATTAGCCCTGGGCTGTATAAATTAGACTCGTGCATTGTTAAAAAGTTGGCGAAGGGCCTATTGTTTTCTTGACCGCATTCTTGCCCCTTAACGGTGTGCCTTGGTTAAATAAATATTATTTTAAGAACTGTTAACATGCTTATTAGGGTGGATCGATTTTACATTTGTTTCGATTTCCATATTCTAATAGACAAAAACTTGCGCATGCATGAGAAAATAGCCTCTGCAAAATCTTAGCTTAATAGGTAATCATCTTCTGCCCCGCAGAGCGATGAAAATCATATTTTAGTAGTCAAAACGTATTTTTCTTATAATTTTTAAGATATTTCAATATGCATCAAAATTATTCCTAATAACTATAAGTCGATGAAAAAGACCTCATATGATCGTTTTTCCAAGCGCGTTGTCCTACGTTAATATCTTTTGCCCCAGCAACAACGTCAATGTTGAAAAAATAGGTAATTTATATACATATTTTCAGATCGGCTCTTTGTCTTAAATAATGCATTTATATATTTCCCATAGCATTTATATCGTTGCTTAGGCATGAATAACACACACGCAAAATTTTATGACTCTAGAGTAATATCTTCTGTCCCCGAGAAAAGTCTAAATGTGGATTATAATTACGTTAATGCGATGTTATAAGTACGATAAGTATTAAGTACAGCTCCTCGCTTGCTAATTTTACAAAATTAGCAACCCAGAACTCACCACGAGGTGGCTGTACGTTGAGTTTCACCCTATCCAGCCCCAACCACCCTTCCTTTGGCTGCATGTCGATTTACATACGGTAATCTTTCTTAGAATCAAATCGTGGAATTTTTGTTCGGGAGTGAAGACGGGAGCGGATGAATCCGTCCCTCTCTTCTATTCCACTTACAATGGCAGAGGCTTCGGTTACTAATTTGATGAGTCTCTCGACCGCTTGAGTACAAGGGAATAGTGGGATCAGTCCATCAGCTGGTCTCCCGTCTCAACAAACTCTTTATTCGGTATCAGGTATTGTTTTTGTAACGGGGGGTTCGGTCACCTCAACCGTTTGCCAGTTGATCATTTCGTAATAGTTTTGACTATCGTAGAGCAGCTCAGGCATGGCGAAGGCTCGAATTTCCCCCGCTGGTGATTGTTTTGATCGTGCTTTTAATATTCTTCTCCATCCCAATTCTCTTATGTTGCTCATCGGCATGTAGCATGGAGATCAAAATATTTTCTGGGTGAGCAAAGAAAGAATTTCTACGGAGGACTTTGTTGGCGATTGTCTTAGATCTTTGAGGCATGGTCTGAGAGAGACGCATCATTTCGAAAAAATGTTTTGCGCCCTCAGTGAAACTGGAGTTTTTCTTTATCTTAAACCAAATTGGTGCGTAACTGTCATAATGAATCGCACAATTTCGTTGAAGGTGATGGAGGGTTCACTGGTTAAAACATAGAGGCGCAGAAATCTATTTGCTGTTGTCAGCCACCTGGAATGCGCCATCTTACCTGGATTTCGAGCCGCGAGAGCTGAAGCAGCTATCGCTCGACACTGCTCTGTAGATGCCTAACAAATATTTTTGGTCAGTGCTCAACTCGGCATCATCTATGTCAATGTCGGGAGATGGAATGGCATCGAATTCTGTAATTGGAAGTTTTCGCAGTCGTTCAGTTGTTTTCCAACTGGTCCAGTAAAGCCCATTGGCCCAGTTGTTTTGCCGTCCAAGTCTTGAATGAGGTGTCGCAGTGATAATTCATTACCATGTAATAGGCATATGATCCACTGAACTGGCCTTTGTAGTTTCATTTCAATCATACGAATGGCTCCACCCTTTCGACCCGTGTTCACTGCGGTACCATCACAGCCGATAGCCACAATGTCGTCCGTGGTAGTATTGTTAGTCTGCTGCTGCTGCTGGCAGCACTCACCAGAGATGACCTGTAACCCTAGCCTAGAGTCATAAAATTTTGCGTGTGTGTTATTTCATGCCTAAGCAACGATATAAATGCTATGAGAAATATATAAATGCATTATCTAAGACAAACAGCCGATCTGAAAATATGTATATAAATTACCTATTTTTTCAACATTTGACGTTGTTGCTGGGGGCAAAAGATATTAACGTAGGACAACGCGCTTGGAAAAACGATCATATGAGGTCTTTTTCATCGACTTTATAGTTATTAGGAATAATTTTGATGCATATTGAAATATTTTAAAAATTATAAGAAAAATACGTTTTTGACTATTAAAATATGATTTTCATCGCTCTGCCGGGGGCAGAAGATGATTACCTATTAAGCTACGATTTTGCAGAGGCTATTTTCTCATGCATGCGCAAGTTTTTGTCTCTATTAGAATATGGAAATCGAAAAAAATGTAAAATCGATCCACCCTAATGCTTATGTGTCCATTTTAATTGTAATATTTCTTTCGTTTATAATCTTTGGGTGCTGGGTGGTTTATTGGACTTTCCAACTGGTTGGCTATTGGGAAAACAATTTTTTCAGACTGTTTGTAGAAATTTTGGAATATTCTGTAAGACGATGGCACCATTCCCTTTGTTTTCATTAAATTCTTGCCACTTAATTGCCTGCTTTAATTAAATACTAGTTCTAATAACCGTTATAATAATTTTTGTTCTCTGTACTGGTTTTTTGTCAAATATCATCTATATAGTTCTTTTATATACAGTAATTTAGCAGCCTACAGATTATGTTATCTATAGAAAAAATCTTTAGAGGGTTTTATGGTCTTTAATTTGAGTTGCCGATTGGGAATTTTTTATTTTATTTTTTTGCTTGTGTATTTGACTCATTTACTTTGTAATCTCCGTCTATTTTCTGTTTCTCCTTGAAGATGTGAATATATCACGAAAGCGCTCGGACTTCGTGTTTCCTTTTCCTTTTCCCTGTGGTTGTTTGCTTATTAATAAGATCACGTGTTATTTTGTGATTTTAGTGCATATATATCAGTGGCGTGCGGTGATTTTTCGTCAAGGGGAAGCAATTCAAGCAAAAACAACAAAGATTATATAAAATAAAAATAAAACTTTAAAATACTCGTATATAATAAAAACAAAACACACATAATCATCTACTTACTTTACTTATAGGTTAATTCTATTCTTCTTTCTTTTTTATTAAATATATCTATTATTTCTTCCTAAAAGGCATCGGTTTTCATATCGTTTAGAAGCTTTTTCTCAATTGAGATTAAAGCTAAACTTGCAAGCCTTTCTTCCCCTTACAGGACGTATAAGTTGCCAGATATTTCAAGAAAATTAACTATAAGATCTGGACAGCGAAATCTAAATTGCTTCCTTTTTGACATAGGGAAGGATAAAATAACGATAAATATATATTCTTTTTCGCTTAACATGGCCATGGAATTTTTTAGTAGAAAAATTAATATGAAACTTGTGTATTCAATAAATACTACATTATTAAACATTAAATGAGTTTTTAGAATGGAAAGAAACAATTTGTAACAGTAAAAAAAAAGTGAAAGTCATTGGGAAAAAGGATGCATTTCGTCAATTGTTGTCCAACTCGAGATTTTTTGCGTCGGCTTTCTTAAAGGTTCTTGCACGAACGGCAACCAATGTATATACTATGTATCCACCTGATTACCAATCAAATGCTATAAATAGTATAATAAAATGATTTTGTACAAATTATTAACACATATTGAACTGTTTAAACTTTAAAGTATAATCTAGCATTTTCTTCTTTCTTTGAATAGGGAAGCATTGCTTCCCTTGCTTCCATGGACCGCACGCCACTGATATATATATATATATATAATGGGTGGCCCAAAGAAACGCGATTGAAATTTGAACATCAATAACTTCAGAAATATACAGTTCACACTTCCCAAATTTACATAACTTTTATCTCAATTTATTGATAAGCCATCATAAAAATTTAAGACCTCTACATAAAATACACTTTCCACCGCTGAGGGAACAATGAGGAATGGTGTAAAAAACGAATATCATAAATTGAAAAATTTTTATTATTCACATTTTATCAAGAAGTATGATCAATATGTCCGCCGTCCTGCTTACAAAGTAATCTTAACCTTTCCTTCCACGACATGATACATTTTCTGATTTCTGTTAATGTTATTTTGTCCAAACATTCAAGTATTTTTTTCTTTAATTGCATTTCTGTAAACGTTTCTGTTTGGCCTTCATAAATTTTCTCTGCTAAAGTGTTGTATATGCAATAATAATCCATGGGATTGCATTCAAGTGATTGCGGGGCCCAGTCGTTTCTTCCAGTGAAGTTGACTACATTCTGTTGTACATAAATAATCCTGTGGGAACTTCCTAGTATGAGCTGTAGCAACATCTTTTTGGAGTATGAAATCGTTTCCATAATACAGACGCCGACAATCACGCAAAAGATTCTCCTCTAAGAGATTTACATAGGTTTCTGAATTTTTTTTTTTTTTCTGAAATGAAATGAATTTTCGTCTTTCCATTCCGCGACACACCTTCTAATATCCTGATTTTTTGGAAAACCGACTTGTCTGGTGGTAAAGTCTCGATGGAGGAATGTCTTTCTTACGCCGACCATAAACAACATCGTACCGGGAGTTTTGAGCAATCTCGATGGTGAAATCTTATTCATCTGTAAAAACTATTTTTTTTAACATCATTGGACGAAAATCTATCAAGCAATTTTCTACAACGAATCTTTCTTTTAGCTCTTACATTGCTGTCACGTCTTGAAATATGGATCCTTTTAAATGCCTTAAGTCCTACCGTTCTGCATTCTTTTTATGGAACTTCGAATGATACCTAAATTTCTTGCAATTTCCCTCTGAGAGCAGTGTGACCCAGATCGATCTTATTGAGATAGGCTCATCATTTCGATCATTGCTATATTGTCTTGAGTGTAAACTGTTTTTGGCAGACCATTTCCACGCTTCCGCGCCGTCGAACCGGTTACTTTAAGTATTTTAATTATTCTATTCACAGACGTGACACTACAAGTTATTCCTGGAAATTCCCTCAAAATTCTTGCCCCAGTCCATCTTTTTTCCAAGAAACATTTTTCAATCACCGCTTTTTCACCGTTAGTTAGAACCATAATTTGAAGGGTAAGTTTAAAAAACAGTATTTAAGATGGGTGTATCCTATATCACCTAGCATTTTTCAGACACTAACAGATTATCCATAGGCTAAGGAAACTACTACAAGTCTTAGAAGAGTTGCCAGGTTTTTGCGATACACATTTAGGATTTAGGATATTCGTTTTTTTCACCAAACTTCATTGTTCCGTCAACTGTGGAAAAAGTATTTTATGTAGAGGTGTGAAAGTTTTGTGATGGCTTTTCAATAGATAGAGGTAAAAGTTTGTAAATTTTGGAAGTGTGAACTGCATATTTTTGAAGTTATTCATGTTCAAATCTCAAGACTTTTTTTTGGGCCACCCTTTATATATACTTGTGTAAATATATATATATATTATATATTATATATATATATAAAATATATACAGTATATATATATATATATATTTATAAAATATATAAATATATATATATATATATATATGTAGTGGTTAGCGTCGCTGACTAGGAATCCATCGGCCCCGGGTTCGAGACCCGACGGCAGCCGGTGCGCAGTTAAACCCAGCTGTTCATCCTTCGACACAATAAAGAAAGTGGTTGGTAGATAAATGGGTACCCTAGGTGGCCTAGTGGTTAAGACGCTTGGCTGCTGATGGGGTGTGGTTCGGATTCCACGTTAAACTGTAGGTCTAAGGTGCAGTGAAAAGCTTGACCTTTGTCAGAATGAACAATTCGGGCGGAAGCTAACCAAAGGTATATATTATTATATATATATATATATATATTAGGGTGGTCCAAGAGAATAAATGTTGAAAATTCGTAGGTCTTACCCCCTAAAATTGTTATCTATGTTGAAAGACTCTAAATATAAAATTTTAATAAGATCAAAAAATTCTAAGTGGTGCCACATCGCATTTGAATATAGATGTTTTTAAAAACCTTTTTTGCTTCTTCCCCATAATATAGATTTATTGTGTCTTTACGAAAAATATTTCGATATATATATAATTTTTTTTGCATAATATAGATTTTTGTATGCTTATTGTGGTTAAATATTCCGAAGCACATATTGTATGAGTGGGACTGAACACGTTGAGGCAAGAATCGCATCTGTTCGTCAATTTTCCCATTAAGTGCTCATCTTGCGTAAACGTGTTGAAAGGGCGTTCCAATAACAATCGTATTTTTTATTCACAAGCCTCAGTCTTTTGCCAACGTGTCGTTTGCAGTGTATTGTTTGCAATCGTTTGCAGTGTATTGTTTGCAGTCATTTGCAGTGTATTGCAGTTCATTTGCAGTGTATTGCAGTTCGTTTGCAGTGTATTGCAGTTCGTTTGCAGTGCTGCAATAGTGAATAATCATATTAGAACTGGCAAGTTCCTCAATGAAAACTCGCAGAAATACCGAAATATGCTCATGGACAACCAATTGAAATGATATGCGGGAGAAAACTTCCTTCCAAAGGTGATGTGCACCGTCGTCTTTTTTATTTACTTATGGGAAGGAAAACTCTAAGAGAAGCTTCTAAAGCAGTTTACATAGAGGTAGTTGAATTTTGGGAACAAGCTAGAATTCCAACAAGAGCTGATTATAATGTTATACCAATGATTGAAAAAGTATATACGGAATATAGAACGCTCCAAAAATTAAAATTCCGGTGCTCCGAAACTCAGCGTGAGAAAGAGAGATTGTTTCAGGACAGTTTAAACGATCTCTTTGATATTGCTCACCAAAAAGCGCACGAGATGATCAAGATTAAAGAAGACAGATAATTCCTCCAAGCTTAATAACAGAAGGGAAGAAAAGGATATATGGCTAACGTTGACAAAGCATTATCAGAGAAAGAAGATCGTAAAAGGAAGAGAGAATCAGCTAAAGAATGGTTAGCACGTAGGGAAAGTAAGAGAAAGGAGGAAGAAACAAAGTCTGCCAAATTGACTTCATCAAGTAGCATGAGTAGTGAAGATGAAACAATGAGCATGAGTAGTGAAGATGAAACAATGAGCATGTAGTGAAGATGAACAATGTTCAAAACACGGCATCAAAAAATAATGCAGGCAAGAAGGTTCCTAGCAAACCAAGTAAGAAGGAACTTGTAACACGAGACGTTGCAGTTACATTTGATGGATCGAATATTTCTGATAGACAGGCCGTATATGTGCTATCATCTGCTGCTCTGCATTAGATCATGATCTTGATGACTTGTCCATAAGCAGAAGTACAGTTCGTCGAAAGAGAATGGATGTACGTGAGAAAATCGCCAAAGATTTAAAAGAATCTTTTAATCCTGAATGTTCTTTAATGGTGCATTGGGATGGAAAAATGCTAATCGATTTAACTGGAAAGGAAAAGGTTGAAAGATTAGCAGTGTTGGTGTCAAGAGGAGGCAAATCAAAGTTGCTTGCAGTACTCAAACTCGAGTCTGGCATAGGAGTAGACATTGCAACATAAATAATAATGCAATATTAAATGTAATAAATTTAATAATAAATGTAATAATTATGTAAAAAAAATAATAGAATCTGTATGTATAGAACAAGAAGATAGTTTTAAATTTGTGCGAATGTACTTATAAGCGGGTCCCTTTAATAAAAATGCTCTTCCAGTGTCGGGAGAACGGGATCTAATCTATGTACGAATTTTTTAATGATCCCTGGACTGTTTTTCCTCTTGTTTTTGGTTCATTCGTTTTTCTGTATCCACCCGAAGAGGATGCCAGTTGGCATCGAAACTGTCTATTAGAGTGGGTTTTAATTATCATATTTTGACCTTCACGTAGAAAAAAGTGAAGTTTTTTGCATTTAAGCAAGACTATAACAAATTTGTAAAGCAGAAGGTTTTTTAACAATAAAAAAGGACATACCAAATCCAAGGGCACCTTTTGCATCGTCACTAATGTTTTTCGAAGAAAGGTTCAAAACACATTTTGAACTTGCTTTTTTACTCCACTGACAATTTCGAATGAGACTTTTAATTTTGCGATCCAAAATGTTACGAAGTGAAGAAGTTCTCCGACGCAACTCGTTGTAAATTTCATCAAACAAAGGTTGGATCCACGGTTGGGGAATACCGGCCACAAAATTACGTTTGGCAATGCGTAAAATTTGAAGGAGGACCACTCATTTTGTGTGGTGACTTCAATATGTTTCTTTAAAATTAATCTGCTGAAGTTGTTGAACGGATGGTCGTCAATTTGTTTGTCTGAGGCGAATCCTTTCCTTCGTGGTTTTATTCATCATATATATATATATATAATAAACAGGAACACCAGAGAAAATACAAACATCCTTCAAGGTTTAATAGTACCAACGTTTCGGAATGCACTAATTCCATCTTCAGGGCTAAAACAATAAAATTCCAAATCACATACAAACTACAAATTGCTTAATAACAATTTAAAATAAACTTAAAAAATTATAAAAAGTGGCTAAGAAAATGTAAACATTAAAACTAAAAGGTAAATAAATGTAAAGTTAAAAAGTTAAAATTATAAAAAAAAAAGTAAAAGCATTAAAACTGAAACGTAAATGAAATAAACTAGTACCTTAACCAAAACATAGCAGATCTATCGATGATTCGTCAGAATTTAGGTCTGGTTTTAGTTTATAAATAAACAAAGACTCCATAATTTTAAGCTTAAGGTCAGAGCTTCCATCAGCAAGTACGGCGAAATTAGACTGTGAAATTGGGTGGTTATTGTTGTGCGAGTGATTACGTATGAGAGAATTAGGTGGTTTGCCAAGGGGTAAATTTGTACGGACCGATTTACCGAGATGTTCGTAAATACGAGATTTTAAATGTCTTTTAGTTTTTCCTATATATGACCCCATACAGTGGTCACACTTGTATTGATAAACTATGGATGACTTAAGAAGTGTAGGAATAACATCCTTGTATTTAAATAAATGGTAAATCGATTTAGACGGGGTGAATATAATTTTTATACATAGTTGTGGGTAGAATTCCTTGAGCAATTTTAAAGTTTTGTTTCTAATGTTAAAACTTGAGGTTCCCATATAGGGTAAAGTAAAATACAGGATATCGATTTACCATTTATTTAAATACAAGGATGTTATTCCTACACTTCTTAAGTCATCCATAGTTTATCAATACAAGTGTGACCACTGTATGGGGTCATATATAGGAAAAACTAAAAGACATTTAAAATCTCGTATTTACGAACATCTCGGTAAATCGGTCCGTACAAATTTACCCCTTGGCAAACCACCTAATTCTCTCATACGTAATCACTCGCACAACAATAACCACCCAATTTCACAGTCTAATTTCGCCGTACTTGCTGATGGAAGCTCTGACCTTAAGCTTAAAATTATGGAGTCTTTGTTTATTTATAAACTAAAACCAGACCTAAATTCTGACGAATCATCGATAGATCTGCTATGTTTTGGTTAAGGTACTAGTTTATTTCATTTACGTTTCAGTTTTAATGCTTTTACTTTTTTTTTTATAATTTTAACTTTTTAACTTTACATTTATTTACCTTTTAGTTTTAATGTTTACATTTTCTTAGCCACTTTTTATAATTTTTTAAGTTTATTTTAAATTGTTATTAAGCAATTTGTAGTTTGTATGTGATTTGGAATTTTATTGTTTTAGCCCTGAAGATGGAATTAGTGCATTCCGAAACGTTGGTACTATTAAACCTTGAAGGATGTTTGTATTTTCTCTGGTGTTCCTGTTTATTATTAAACTGCGTTTTCCGCGCCACCAATCAATAGCCGATATATATATATATATATACACACACACGTCTATATATATATGTATATATAACTTTGACCTTTGATTAGCTTCCGCCCGAATTGTTCATTCTGACGAAGGTCAAGCTTTTCACTCCACCTTAGACCTACAGTTTAACGTGGAATCCGAACCACGCCCCATCAGCAGCCCAGCGTCTTAACCACTAGGCCACCTAGGGTACCCACTTATCTACCAACCACTTTTATTGTGTGGAAGGATGAACAGCTGGGTTTTGCTGCGCGCCGGCTGCCGTCGGGTATCGAACCCGGGGCCGATGGATTCGTAGTCAGCGACGCTAACTACTACACCACCGAGGCGCTACTACACCATATATATATATATATATATATATATATATATATATATATATATATATATTAGTGATGTAGGTCACATCCGCATCCGCATCCGCGGAACATCCGCACATTTTCTCGCATCCGCATCCGCACTTTGGACTGCGGATGTCGTGCGGATGTGGACCTTTGAGATAAAATGTCATTAATAAGCGGAAATTATCAAATTCTACTATATTAATAGAACTAGTTCATTGTGCGCAAAAGTGATGCAAGCGACAAGACGAGAGGCTGTTCTTGTATGAAGTTACTCTCTTGCAACCTACTTAGATCCACGTTACAAAGCTAAGTTATTTTCACCTAGTACATTAGAACGAGTTAAATCATCACTTGGCAAAGCAGTTGAAGAGCTTCAATCTCTTGAATCTGTCGCTTCGCCACCCACCAAAAGAATAAAAGTTTCAGTGACAGAACCAACACCTTCAACAAGCAAATCTATCACAGAATCTGTCTCTCAGTTTCTTGAGTCAAGCAGCAATGACGAGACCTACGCGATGTCAAAAGATGTAGTAAAAATGATCGAGAGCTATCACCAAGAAAAACGCCTGGCTGCATGTGACAATCTTATTAGTTGGTGGAAAAATACGCAGAATATCTATCCATACTTGAGTAAACTTGCAAGGAAACATTTAGCCTGTCCTCCAACAAACGTACCAAGCGAGAGATTATTTAGCAGTGCTGGATTAATATATGATGAAAAGAGAAACAGACTGGCAGCAGAAAAGGCAGAAAAATTATTGTTCCTTAAGCATAACCTTCCTATAATTAAGTTTGAACATTAAACGATGAACATCTTAGTTTACTTTATTTTAATTACTCATTTATAAATATGCCTAATAAAACTTTAAACTTAATATAAATAGTTATCAAGCTAATTAAAGATCTCTTTCTATAAGGGTGGAGGTTGGGGAAAGAGGTCGGTGGGGTGCATTTGAGTTGGGTTCACGTCCCGCATCCTGGTAACACAATTATGGTTTCTAATTGTGGCTGAAACTCAACAAAATATAACGAATTTATTTGCAGACGAATTCACTAATTGATTTCTATATTAGTTAGATGCTTGATATTATTTTATATGTTCAGAGAAAAGTACAGCAATTATTGTACAATTAATCAATTATACTACATTATAGCTACAGCTCTCTCTATATAATAACTTATTATATACGTTAAACACAACAAATCTCGAATATATCCTAAAAATAACGAAAATGTAGACATCCGCATCCGCATCCGCATCCGCGGATGTTGAAATCAAACATCCTCATCCGCATCCGCATCCGCGGATGTGAAAAAATGACATCCGCTACATCACTATATATTATATATATATATATATATATATATATATATATAACGTAAAGAACGACGCTTGTATAGAAGAACATACCGCGCAAGATGAGGAGGGAGATCGAACAAATGAAAAAATGAGGTATGTATGTATGTAGGATAATTACGAATTCTGATCGAGTGAGGCCCATGGTGTAGTGGTTATCATATCTAACCGGCAATCGGAAGATCCCGGGTTCGATTCCCGGGTGGTTACCTCATTTTTTCATTTGTTCGTTCTCCCTCTTCATCTTGCGCGGAATGTTCTTCTATACAAGCGTCGTTCTTTACGTTAATTATACTGTGTGTTGTTTGCAGTTGAAATGTATATATGTGCGGCATGCGGGAGGTGCCCCCTCGGGGCATTGGTTTCTGCGCGTATGTAGGAGAATTACGACTTCTGATCGAGTGAGGCCCATGGTGTAGTGGCTATCATATCTGACCGGCAATCGGAAGATCCCTGGTTCGAT
>JAJOZX010006290.1:260000-269417 GCA_023014485.1 Bathynomus jamesi
CCCCTGCGCTCGCGAAGGTGTCGCAATTACAAACAATTTGAAGGTTCTATCCTTAAATGCTCGTAGCCTACGAAATAAAATAAACGAATTTTTTTCTTTAATTGCTTGTAAAGACTATGATTTAATTGCGATAAATGAATCGTGGCTTAGCACTGAAACACGTGACTTTGTAGGGGAGTATCAAATTAGAGGTTATAGACTTTTTGTTAAAAACAGAATAGGTAGGCGAGGAGGCGGTGTTATGTTGTATATCAAAGATAATATTGCGAACGTTATAGAAGTAAAGCACACAATTCCAGAACCGATAGAGACTATAGCAGAACTTAAATTGAACGATTTCAAACTTGTTGTTGCGGTTATATATAGGCCCCCTAATCAAACAGCTGATACGGACGAAGCGTTATATCGTGAACTAAAGAGAATAATAGGTAGTGAGCAGGCCTTAGTTATGGGTGACTTTAATTGCGCCAACGTGAATTACGATACAATGCAGGGAGACGCGGAAGGTAATCGTTTAGTTAATTTTCTCGAGGATAGCTTTCTTATTCAAAAGGTTGGGGAACCTACGAGGTTGGACAGTATTTTAGATTTAGTAATAACTACGGATGATAGGCTAATCATGATCTTCAAGTAATAGAACCGTTAAGCAATAGCGATCACAATATGGTAGAGTTTGTCCTCTCAGTAAGTCACTCGAAACCAGCTAACTCGACTAAAATTCCTAACTTCCAGCACGCAGACTTTTGTAAATTTCGAAATGAATTGTCACACGTCAATTGGGAAAACGTAATGGGGATCTCCAACGCAAAACTAATGTGGGAATCGTTTGAAACAGTATTTAGGACTATAAATGAGGAATGTGTACCGTACAAAATTAAGCGTGCGAAAGTAAAAACAAGCCCTTGTGGTTTACTTCTAGAGTAGGAGACATTATAAAGAGTAGAGATAGGGCTTATAGGCTACATAAGTGCGATAAAGACAATTTGTGGTTACGAAACAACTACATATCTAAGGCGTGAAGCGAAAAGTGTAATAAAAAAGTCCAAGCGCGAATTTGAAATCTCCATAGCTCGTGACAAAGAAAACCCCAAGCGATTCTTTCAATACGTCAACAATAGAAATCCAGTAAAAAGTGTCTTGGGGCCGTTGAAAAATGTTAACGGAGAGCTAGTTTCTGAAAACAAGGAAATGGCTACCTTGCTAAACGAATTTTTTACGTCAGTTTTTACTATAGAAGATGTAACGAATATCCCTACGGTCATAGACATAATACCTTTTGATAATGGTAATATTTTGGATAATATTGTGGTTAGTGAAGGGAGGTAATGCGCTATATTGATAAAATGAAAATGCGTAAATCACCGGGGCCGGATTCCATATATCCCATACAACTAAGAAAAAAGATAGCATTGTTGTGCTAACAAAGATTTTTAATGCGTCTATTTCTGAGGGGTGCGTACCAGATAATTTCAAGTTAGCAAACGTAACACCTATCTTTAAGAAAGGCGATAAAGGTGCGGCGGGAAATTATAGGCCAATCAGTTTAACGTCTGTTGTAGGTAAGCTACTGGAATCAATAATTAGGGATCGTATAGTCGAACACTTAGAATTGCATAACTTGGTTAGAAATACGCAGCACGGTTTTAGGCGAAACAAATCTTGCTTAACTAATCTTTTAGAATTTTTTCAAAGCGTGGTTGAGTTTACGATAGTCATCGGGCGGTTGATGTAGTGTATTTAGATTTTCAAAAAGCGTTTGACACCGTACCGCACAAAAGACTCATTGAAAAAACTAAGGCTCATGGAATCAGGGGTGTAGTAATAAATTGGATAGAAGAGTGGTTGCGAGGTAGGAAACAGAGGGTGGTCGTTGATGGAGCGGAGTCGTGTTGGGCTAATGTAGCGAGTGGCGTTCCTCAGGGTTCTGTATTGGGCCCCTTGCTTTTTCATATATATTAACGATTTAGATGTCGGCCTAGTCAGTACAGTTTCAAAGTTTGCGGATGACACGAAGCTGGGTGGTAGGGCGATTAATGACGAAGATAGAGGTAAAATCCAGGAAGATCTGAATAAAATCGTTGATTGGTCAGTCACATGGCAAATGAGATTTAACGTCGATAAGTGCAAAATTTACATATAGGTTCGCGTAACGGTAATTTTGCGTATAGTATGTCAGGGAAGGAGTTAGCAAGCGTAGAGCAGGAAAAAGATTTAGGAGTTATAGTCACTGGTGATTTAAAAGTAGCGAAACAAAGTACAGCAGCGGTCAATAAAGCGAACAAAGTGTTAGGTTTTATAGCTCGGAATTTTGAGTACAAATCGCGCGATATTATAGTTCCTCTTTATAAATCATTAGTTAGACCCCATTTGGAGTACGCGATCCAATTTTGGAATCCGCATATGCGAAAAGATATAGACAAAATCGAAAGAGTTCAAAGACGAGCAACTAAGATGATTCCGTCGCTTAGGTCGAAGTCGTACGAGGATAGGCTTAAGGAGTTAAAATTGACTACACTCGAGACTAGGAGGCTAAGGGGTGATCTAATCCAGGTTTTCAAAATTATGAATGGGTTCGATAACGTAGATAGAGATAGCTTTTTCGAAATATCTCAATATAATAGGACTAGAAATAACGGGTGTAAGTTGACAAGTAGAAGGTTCGAGACAGCAGTTGCCAAAAACTTTTTTACGCATAGAATAGTAAATGTGGAATAGTTTTGCCGGTGGAATAGTTTCCCGTACATAATGTATATATATATATATATATATATATATATATATATATATATGTATATATATATAATATGTGTATATATATATATATATATATATATACACATTATAACTGCAAACACGCAGTATAATTAACGTAAAGAACGACGCTTTGTAGAGGAGAATTACCCGCGCAAGATGAGAGCGAAAGAACGAAACAAATGAAAAAATGAGGTAACCACCCTGGAATCGAACCCGGGATCTTCCGATTGCCGGTCAGATATGATAACCATTACACCACGGGCCTCACTCAAACAAATGTCGTAATTCCTCTACATACGCGCAGAAACCAATGCCCCAAAGGGGCACCTCCCACATGCCGTAACATTATATACATTATAACTGCAAACACGCAGTATAATTAACGTAAAGAACGACGCTTTGTATAGGAGAATTATCCGCGCAAGATGAGAGCGAAAGAACGAAACAAATGAAAAAATGAAGTAACCACCCGGGAGTCGAACCGGGGATCTTCCGATTGCCGGTCAGATATGATAACCATTACACCACGGGCCTCACTCAAACAAATGTCGTAATTCCTTATATAATATTTATATATATATATATATATATATATATATATATATATAAAATAGGACTAGAAATAACGGATGTAAGTTGACAAGTAGAAGTCCTTTTGCAGTTTAAGATATTAATGACCTAGGTTCTATATGAGATAAAAACAATCTGTAAAATGCATTAGAGATGTAATGTATTCCAGTTTTAGCCTTTTTTAATTTTAGGATTGTTACGTTTCAAAATATGGGGTGCATTTTAATGAAATAGGTAATGCTAAGCTAGGTAGGTTAATAGACGAAAACGTGCGAAAGCTGTATAGGTCGAAGCCTTCTTTAAACGTTGTGGGTCCGGGAAACGCGGGCCCGACGTGATAAATAGTTTAAAACGCGGGCCCGTGGTAAAAAATAACTTAAACGTCTTTTATTGTAACGCGCGTAGTATTAGAAATAAATTGAATGAATTTAAGGCGATAATTTATTCCGGCAGCTATGATATAGTTGCTATCACTGAAACTTGGTTAAATACCGTGACTCGGGACTTGTTGGGGGAACTTGATATACCGGGTCTTAAACTCTTTACTAATGATAGGTTATATAGGTTTGGTGGAGGCGTTTTGCTGTACATTTGTAATTCTCTTAGGGCTATCGAGGTTAAGTTAGATTTTCCGGCAGCAATTAATGCGATATGTGTTGAAGTTAGGTCGCGTAGTATTAGTTTTAATTTTGTTGTTGTTTATAGACCTCCCGTTCAACCCCTCGATACAGATACTAGATTTTACTCACTTCTTGGTAATTTTATTGACAATCGGAATAGTATAATTGTCGGAGACTTTAACTGCCCTAATGTAATTACGAGAATTTTACTGGTAATGAGGAGGGTTTGAGATTGGTTGAGTTTATGGACGATAACTTTTTACGACAGATAGTTACCGAACTAACGCGCGGTGATAATATTTTAGATTTGGTGATGACGAACGGCGAGAATATAGTCGAAGGTCTAGAAGTAGGCGAGAGTTTAGGATGTAGTGATCATCAAATTCTTAGGTTTAAGTTAGCGATAAAAAACACCCAGGGTAGTAACGTAATAGAAGTCCCTGATTTTCGTAGGGCTAATTTTGATAGTTTTGCGGATAGGATGAGAGTAGCGGACTGGGATAACTTATTTATGGGTAATGACACAAATTTGCGTTGGGTGGCGTTTAAAGAAAGTTTTAGGAATATTGAAAGGGAGTTTATTCCTCGTAGGCCCAAGCGCGCTAGAAATCGTGGTAGGCCGAAGTGGTGGAATAGGGAAATAGGCGAGTTCATAAACGAGCGTAATAGAGCGCATAGACTTAATAAGCGCAATGGCACGGCAGCTAACTTTAATAGATATATCGAGCTTAGACGTCAGGTTAAAAGATCAGTTAGGAATGCCAAGCGTAATTTAGAGATAGTTATAGCTGGGGATAGTAAACATGATCCCAAAAAGTTTTTTGAATACGTAAATAATCGTAAGCCGGTAAAAGATAACATAGGCCCTCTAGTGGATGTTAATGGCGCTTTGGCTTCTGACCCTCAGGCGATGGCGGGTATTTTCAATAACTTTTTTGCAACAGTTTTTACCGTAGAAGACGTAAATAATGTTCCCGACGTGGACGATATCGTTCCATTTAGTAGCGAGACTATTTTGGATGAAATAACTGTTTACGAGGCTGAGATTGCGCATTATATCGATAGGCTAAAAGTTAGCAAGGCTCCAGGCCCTGACGCTTTTTATCCCAGACATTTGAAAGATTTGAAAGACGTTATCGTTGGCCCCTTAACGAAGATTTTTAATCAGTCACTCGAAACGGGGATTATTCCTGAAGACTTCAAATTAGCTAACGTCACGCCTATTTTTAAAAAAGGCGACCTCGCAGTAGCTAGCAAATATAGGCCCATTAGCTTAACGTCAATTGTCGGTAAACTTTTGGAATCCGTAGTTAGGGATCGTATCATCGAACACTTAGAAAGTAGAGATTTGATTAATAGTAGTCAGCATGGGTTTCGACGCCATAGGTCTTGTTTAACTAATTTGTTAGAATTTTATAACGAAATAGTGCGCGAATACGATAGGCATAAAGCAGCTGACGTTATTTATTTGGATTTTAGAAAGGCGTTCGATACAGTTCCGTATATGAGACTAATTGCGAAGGTCAAAGCGCACGGTATACGCGGTCTGGTAGCTAACTGGTTAGAAGAATGGCTTCGTGCTAGGAGACAGAGGGTCGTAGTTAATGGTAGTGAATCGGGGTGGTTAGATGTAGGTAGCGGTGTCCCACAGGGTTCAGTGTTAGGCCCATTGCTATTCGTAATTTACATTAACGACATAGAAGTAGGATTGACTAGTAACGTGTCAAAATTCGCGGACGATACTAAAATAGGCGGTAAGGTTGTTAACGAGGACGATAGAAATAAGATCCAAGACGATGTAAATAGGATTATGGAGTGGACAGATAAGTGACAGATGCAATTTAACGTAGACAAATGTATAGTTTTGCATATATGTTCTCGCAACAATAATTACACGTACACGATGGATGATAGGGAGTTAGAGAGCGTTGACGAGGAAATAGATTTAGGCGTATGCGTATCTAAGGATTTAAAGGTTAGGAACCAGTGCCTGGAGTGTTGCGCAAAAGGTAATAGGATGTTAGGCTTCATAGCGCGTAATTTCGAATTTAAATCGAAGGATATTATATTGCCCCTTTACAAGTCCCTAGTCAGGCCTCATTTAGAATATGCAGTTCAGTTTGGTGCCCGTACTTGCGTGAGGATATGATAGGTTAGAAAGGGTTCAGCGTCGTGCCACGAAACTTATTCGTCATGCGCAATAAGCCTTATGAAGATAGGATTAAAGAGTTAGACCTGTATTCACTCGAAACTAGAAGATTAAGGGGGGAGCTTATTAAATTTTTCAAAATCGTTAATAACATCGATAACATAAATTTTGACAAATTGTTCACTTTCGATAATAGTAATACTCGCAATAACGGATTTAAGTTGCGTGGCAAACGTTTCATTACTAATATCGCTAAAAACTTCTTTACGTTTAAAGTAATTGATAAATGGAATAATCTTCCCGCGTCAGTCGTTCATTCTACCAGCATTAATATGTTTAAGAACCGTCTTAACAGACATTTTAAAAATATTAACGTTTAAAATTAAAAAAGAAAGTTAACAACAGGAGCTCTGGTGGTGGTGCTCGAGGATGAGTCTGTTGACGATGAATGCCAGCTTGTGACATGCCAGCGTGTGATGCCAGCAATAAAAAAAAAAAAAAAATTAGACTAACACGAACGTAGATGTAGCTCGTAGCGTAAACCAGTGTTTCCCAACCGGGGGCCATGGCACATTTGAAGGGGGCCACAGGAAAATGTTAAGATTTAGATCGGCCACAGACTCCATGAAGGGGGCCACAGGACTCAACCTATTGAAGCCTAAATTATAGTTAGGCCAATAGATAATTTTAATTTATGTAGTTGAATTACATTTTAAAAAATTATTAATACAATATTTTCCTTTTTTTAGATATTTTATAATAGAATTTGAATTTATCTGTAAACAAATATTTTGCATCTTACAAGCTTATTGTGCGGCGCACTCCATTGTGCGCTTGATCGTTATGCGCCTGGCAGCGTTGTTGACTTGATAAAAATACTTCAGGTTGAAATCCTTACAGTCTGTTTACCACGTGGATCGTCGCGCAGTGTGTAAGTAGCTCTTATTTGTTTACCCTAATATTGCGAAGTTGTAGTAATTTACTAGTTTTTTAATTTCTAATAGATTGCTATAAGTACAGTATTTCTTTTGATTATATTTTTTTATAATTAATACATAATATAAGTAAATAACTGCAAATTTTTGTTTGTCAGTAAAGTGCCATTACTACACCAAAGCATTTTTTTTCACTTCGTTTCAATTAGGGTTTATTTACAAAGAATATGGCATTTACTCTTAGATTCTGATCATTGTATTTATTCGTTTTGTATCTGCATTAATTTTAGTAATATATATATATATCCCCTCAAGGGGGTACATTTCTGGTGTTTTGTATTTCGGTAGAGGGTACCAGGATGTACTAGGAGTTGGTGTTGTGCACCCTCCCGGTGCTCTGCACAGGGAGTGGAGGGTTGTTTCTGGGTCTTTTCTCAGAAATACTCTTCCTCTTTCGCCGCTGAGATAAGCGCCTTTCTGTTGCGGCGCGCTTCGGCTCTAGAAAGTATATATATATATATTATTAATATAGTAAATTTCTTCTGCACAGATTACCCATGGCTACTGCGACGAAGAAAAATGTCGACAATACTCCAGTGAGTATTTAGCTTATGGTTTTAACATTCACCAGACAATATAACAAAGCCATTGTGTCTGATATGTATGGCTACACTTTCTAATGAGAGTATGCGACCAAGTAAGCTTAAAATACATTTGGAGAATAAGCACAAGGACAAGAAAGACAAAACATTAGATTACTTTAAAAAGCTGCGCGATGATTTCCAAGCAAGGAGCACTATTAAAGATATATTTAGCAAAACAGCGGCTAATTAGACAAAGGTTTAATTGCATCTTATGAGATTCCAAGCTAATAGCGAAATCGGGAAACCTCATACTATTGGTGAAGAATTGATTTTGCCTTCAGTATCTGTGATGATTTCAACTGTCATGCAACAAAATCCCCAAAAAATCACTGAGGTCATTCCGTTGAGCAACAATACAGTATCAACGTATTGATGAAATGGCAAAGGATGTAGAGGAAAAACTAATTAAACATTTACAAGTAAAGATCTTTGCATTACAAATTGAATCATTATTACGTGATAATGAAGCCCTTCTCATGGCGTATGTTAGGTTTTTGGATAATGATCAACTCAGAGAAGAAATGCTTTTTGCCCGAGCCTTGTGACAGATACTAAAGGTGAAAGAATTTTCAAAGAAGTAGTGACCTATTTCAAAGAAAATGATATTCCACTTGGAAATATCATGGCTTGTGCAACTGATGGCGCCGCTGCTATGCTAGGTAATATAGGGGATTTATTGCACATTTAAAAGAGGCTGTACCTAAAGTTTTTGCATACACTGTGTTGTCCACCGTCAACATCTGATTGCAAAAAATTTAGGAGGACGTCTGAAAGATGCACTTGATAGTGTAATTAAGGCAGTCAACCTTATCAAGTCAATCCACTTCAGGGCGTCTTTTCCGACAACTCTGTGCTAGCAATGAAGAAGGGTTCGAGCGCCTACTTTTGCATACAGAGGTGCGATGGCTTTCTAAGGGTAATTGTCTGCGTCGCTTCGTTGCACTTTGGGATAGTGTTGCATTATTCTGGATGGTAAGCAGCTTGGAGTACAAATCATTGCTGCCAAATGTGACATATTCTACCTTTCGATATATTTGAAAGCTAAATGTCTTGAACAAACAGCTACAAGGTAAAATACAAATATTTTAACTTGCAAAGAGGCTATTTGTGCATTTCTGGGAAAAATTAAGCTGTTCAGGACAAATATCGGGCGAAAGGAGTTTACAGTTTCCAACCTCCGCACTATTGAGAGTGAGCTGAAAGATGATGATATTTTAGTATACATTGATCATTTGGAGAAATTGCACAGTGATATGGAAGTTAGGTTCACAGATCTTCTAGAAATGGACATTCCAGGTTGGGTGGTAACCCTTTGGGATTAATGCAGCTGATGTTGATATCAGATTACAAGAAAGCCTCATTGAGTTACAGAGTAATCAAATCTTTCAGGCTAAATTTAAGCATGGGCTCAGTAACTTATGGACAATAGTGAAATTGCTATGAAATACCCATTGCTTTGGGACGAAGTAAAATTGTATTTCATTGCCTTTCCTACTTCTTATCTGGTTGAGTCCGGTTTTAGTAAGTGTCACACCTACTATCAAAAGCTCGCAACCGCTTAGAAATAGTAAGTAGAGGTGATCTTCGTTTGTCTCTGACAACCATAGACCCTGATATTGAAAAACTTGCGAAACTGCATGAGTCACAAGGATCGCATTGAATAAATAAGGAGTTAATGATATATTTATTTGATTTTGCTAAAGGATTTTATTTTTTTGTAGGAAAAATTATTTATTTTAAAAGGT
>JAJOZX010006291.1:5000-10000 GCA_023014485.1 Bathynomus jamesi
TGTACACACACACACACACACACACACACACACACACACGCAACACATCCTCCATGAGCGAAGCAGAGAGTATAAATAGTGACCTTTTACATTGTATGGGAGAGCAAGGAATGTATGAAGTTAATTTAACTTCTAAATGAAAGTTAATTTTTTTTTATTTTGCTAAATATTTTCTAATATAAAAAGCAGTTTTTTTTTCTTCAGAAATTGACTCTCCTTTTATGTCGCCATTTTGTGACGTTATCAATATTCATTTTCTTTATCGTCATTATTTTTATTATTATTATTATTATTATTATTTTATCTTTAAGTATTCTTAATTCTTCTCGTTTTCGCTATTTTATTATAACGGTTATCAAATACATTTTTGTTATCTCTGTTATCTTATACTACTGTCATTGGTTTATTTTAGATTCATTTATTTTATTATCAAACCTCAAAAATTCAATTCGAAAAGGGTTTTTTCGGTTTAAGTTTTAAATACAGTGCCAATCATTGCACTCAAATTCCCTCTCAAAATACACTAAGTTCAATATTTGTTTGGCACTGGTTGGCAGTAAACGAATAAATAAATTGTCGTGGCTGTATAAAGGCATATAGTGAAACATTCGGCTTTTGAAACGTTATATATATATATACAAGGTGTTTCATGATATGTGGGACGCACTTTCAAGATGGATTCAGGACCTGAAAACAATGAAAAAAGTTTATATAAACATATGCCCGAAATCGCTTTGATTCCGAGTTACAGCCCGTTATGTGTTCCAGCAAGTATCCGCCATTAAAGGCAGTGCTCAAAATGACCGCCTTGCGCTTGAATACACGTCTGAACACGCCTCGTCATAGACTGCCTGACGCGTTGGCGAAGCATTGCAACGTTGCCAATGGGTGTTACGTAAATGATGGATTTCAGATGACCCCACAGGTAAAAATCGAGTGGATTCAGATCCGGGGAGCGAGCAGGCCACGCAATGGGTCTTCCACGGCCTATCCATTTATCAGGGAAATGGTCATTCAAATAGTCTGGCTACTCGACTAAAATGAGGTGGAGCGCCGTCATGCATAAACCACATACGACGTCAGACACCAAGAGGAACTTCATCTAGTAAATCGCTTAAATCATTCCTTAAAAAATTGGAATAGGATTCTCCTGTTAATCTTCCAGTCAAAACAAAAGGACCGATTAATTTGTCGGCAATAAGTCCTGCCCATACATTGATACTAAATGCCTTGACTGGATGATGACATGCGGATTCTCTTCGGTTCAGTGATGAGTGTTGTGAAAACTGATCACGCCATATCTTGTGAAGGCAAACTCATCAGAAAACAACACGGAGGATAGAAAAAGAGGATAGCGAGTACTTCAAATGCACACTATCACTGAATAGCACAAAAACTTAAGTTTTTTTTTCACTGGACTGCACTTATTCACGGTAAGAAGTTATGAATACAGTGAAACACCGCGATGCACCTCTGACTGACTGATGGCTCTACACTCAACAATATTGAAACATGTCATAGAGTGTACGAAACACTACAATCGGCAAGGCCATACATGAAATAAGTCTCGTACACACTCACAAATATTGTTGGCAAGCAGTGTTTGTAAACAGTTTGTGGAAAGAATTGCTGGAACACAAAACGGGCTGTAACTCGGAAGCAAAGCGACTTCGGGCATATGTTTATATAAACTTTTTTCATTGTTTTCAGGTCCTGAATCCATCTTGAAAGTGCGTCCCACATGTGCGTATATATATATATATATATATATATATATACAAGGTTAATTACATAGCATACTTACGTGATATTATCTAGTCTATTGAACATTGTTCTTGAGAAGCAAAGGAGAGAGGAACCTTTGATCTTTTGCAATACAAAGGAAGTTTTCTTCTGAGTGAAGCACAATAACAGCCTAAAAAGGTTCCTGAAAAGCACAAAATTCAATTCAATTCTTTATAACGAACAAAAAGCAGACTCATAAAATATATATATATATATATACAGGGTGGGCCAAAAGTCTGGATCCATAGGATAATATTTATTTTAATACATAAATTACAACAAATGGTAAATACTTAAAATGAATATCACCTTTAACTCGTAAATGCGTATCCGTGATACTGCACAGTGGTTCGTACTCCAGTATAAACAACAAATTATAAATGCTCAAATTGGCGGCCTCTGACATCGAGACACTTAAGGATGTTAAGGATGGAATTTATGATTTTTAATAATTCTTCGAATTGACGTTCTCGAGATGCGTGTTTCATTTGATAATCTTCTTGTTGACTTTACTGGACTATTCGTTAAAGTTTCACATACCATTGCAGAGGTATTTTCATCAGTTGCAGTTTTTGGACGACCAGAACGCCGTCGATCATGTACACTGTAGGGTGGCCCACTTTTCAATTTTTTTTTAAAAGTATAGGTTATCGTAGTTTTTCCCATTATTTGGCACTATACTAGCACATTGGTACCATTTTTACAAAAATTGATCAATATTTAGGGGTCTCGTATCGACCTTGAAATTACGAGTTTGTTTTTAAAATGCGTACTTTTTAACTTTTTACTGAATCAAGATAAATCATTAAGTAGGGATGTTTTCTGAATCCTCTTGATGAGAGAAGTCGTTTGGTGTGCCTTCCAATGTCATACGACTAACGATTTAAAGGTTGTGCCTGTATACAGGTAATACCAATGTGCTAGTATAGTGCCAAATAATGGGAAAAACCACGATCACCTATACTTTTCAAAAAAAATCAGCAAATAGCAGACAAATAAGGAAGAAAGAAACAATAACTTAAACAATCACTTTGCATTGTATTGACCACTACACACGTCACTGGCTGCAACGTTGTCCCTCTGTGCTATGTCATCGTGGCGAGTGATGACTTCTTGAAGTCGCCGAGCTCTTTCCGATTCTTTTCCACCACTTGCAGAAGATCCTGCAGCTGTGCCTCGTCCTTTGTGACCTATGTAGAGAATGGAAAGTGGAAAGGAAACTGTCAAGAATACATGTGGGTTACGGACACTTTAAAACTGACGCTATCGATGATACTATACACAATACGCACCTGATTATTGGACATGCGGAAACGATCAGCCACTTCCATGACAGCAGGTGCATTAAGGATGCGGCGAGGAAGATTGACAGACACACTTGGCTCTTTCGGCAGGGGAACGCTAGTTCTGTCTCCGACTCTCCTGACATGCCAGTATCATCATTCTCCATGGCCTCATCTCCGGTTTCATATGCACACTTTGAGGTTTGCGGCTCCTGGCGAGGACGTTTCTTCCTTCCTGTAGCTTTCTTTTTACAGCGAAAACTTTATCGTTCCCGCTCATCGTTGCCACCCAAGGACCACGTTGATCGAGGTAGAAGTCAATGTCTTCTTTCTTGTCCTTGTCGGACAGCAGTCGATTCTTCTTTATATCTTCGACAGCGTCAGATGCTCCGATATCCCACAGCTTGTCCACACTGTCCGAAAACTTCTGCCGTTTTCCTCCGGCGTCAGTTTCTCGTTTTCTGCTCTTTTGGAGTAAGTGCCACTCTTTCCACAATGCCTCTAGTTTCCGTTCGCAGTTGAACTTTGTGATTGTTTTAATGCGGGCCATGTTCCAAAACTTTAAGACGTTGTTTACGGTTTCTTTGAATGCGTCTTTCCTGTTAGCAGTGTACGGATAACACTGAAGAAGTATTGCAAAACCTGCCGTGTTGTTGGCAATTTGCTACCACTGATGGAGGACGACGGTTGGCCAACTAAAAAAATTTCCGAGGCCGATCTTAGAGAAGGTAGCGATGTTATTTTCGCCTTTCCTTTTGATGACTCTCTATTTGTAGCTTCAAGAGTTCTTCCAGTTATGGTTGCCATCAATTTGTCCATGACAAAGGATGAGGAACTCAGACAGAATTTCAAAGTGTTATGATCAGCAAAAAAAGAAATAGGTTAGGTACCTGGCACAGGCATAGTGCATTTTCTAATTACCTATATACATTATACATTCCGCCCGGGTATGGTGACTCATTTTTTTGAAAAGTATAGGTGATCGTGGTTTTTCCCATTATTTGTCACTATACTAGCACATTGGTATTACCTGTATACAGGCACAACCTTTAAATCGTTAGTCGTATGACATTGGCAGGCACACCAAACGACTTCTCTCATTAAGAGGATTCAGAAAACATCCCTACTTAATGATTTATCTTGATTCAGTAAAAAGTTAAAAAGTACGCATTTAAAAAAAAAACTAGTAATTTCAAGGTCGATGCGAGACCACTAAATATTGATCAATTTTTGTAAAAATGATACCAATGTGCTAGTATAGTGCAAAATAATGGGAAAACCACGATCACCAATACTTTTAAAAAAAAATTGAAAAGTGGGCCACCCTAATGTACAGTGACTGTACACTTCCTGTTTCTTTGAAACGTTTAAACAACTTGCCAACAGTCGCATGTGTTACTGGATGCTTATCAGGATGATTTCTATTGAATTCGGTAGCAACTTCTCTGTGTGTAGCGCCCTGTCTCGCGTACATGAGCACAAGTTCTACCCGGTCTTCTGTTGTTAGATTCGAAGCCATTTCTGGGCTGAAATAAAAAAGTATTTGAGTATTTATACTGGAGTACGAACTACTGTACAGTATCACGGATACGCATTTACGAGTTAAAGTTGATATTCATTTTAAGTATTTACCATTTGTTGTAATTATGTATTAAAATAAATATTTCCTATGGATCCAGACTTTCGGCCCACCCTGTATATATATATATATATATATATATATATATATATATATATATATATATATATATATATATATATATATATATATATATATATATATATATATATATATATATATATAAGCATCATGAGCAGTGTTTGCCGATTACAAATTAATGGGCTTATTTCTATGATAGTGGACTTTATATATATATATATATATATATATATATATATATAGAGAGAGAGAGAGAAGAGAGAGAGAGAGAG
>JAJOZX010006291.1:12500-100000 GCA_023014485.1 Bathynomus jamesi
AAGAGGATTTGTGATCAATGGATGGTAATCAGTTAGGGGTGGGGAGCAGAAACATATAGAGCCCAGGCCAACTAATGCGGTCCATTGTTCTAATTCCTGGATTAGTATTACAGGTAGTCCTCGATTTACGGAACCCCTTTATACGGAATTTCACACTTACGGAAATTTTATTTTAGTACCGAGGTACTAAAAATTCCGCAGTTACGGAAATTTTTTCGGAAAAGTTAAAAATGAAATTTCACTGGTGAGCAATGATACGGATTATATTAAATACCCTACAAGCGAAAAAAAAATGGAAGATTAGATGATTTTTATGGCTAGATTACAAAAGTTCCTCAGTCACTACAAGCAGCTGTATAAAGAGATGATGCTGGGAAAACAGACAACACTCTTCAAGAGAAAGCATCTGATGATGATGTGGAAGAGGAAGGTGCTGCCCCTTCGTCAACCACCTTCTGACTTCCTTTCCATGACTCACAACACTACCACCATGCACCGATCAGCAGTTTTGGGGGGGTGAATACGACTATTTATGCAGTTTATTTCCTCCAGTAAAATATAATTTATAAAAATATATTAAAATATTATTGTTTTTTATTTAAATGCGTTTAAAAAGGTCAAAGATTCGTTTTTCTGTATCCACCCGAAGAGGATACTAGTGGGCATCGAAACTGTTGTGGAAATAAACTCTGTCTATTAGAGCGGGTTTTTATTATCATAAGTCAAAAATTACGTTTATTATGCAGTTTTGGGTTGGAAAAATCTTCCGTAGGAACGCATCTCCCATTATATAATGGGATTTAATTGGAAAATAGGGTCCGTTATAAGGAAATTCGGTTTACGGACAAGTTTTCAGGAACGTAACTCTTCCGTATAACGAGGACTGCCTGTTGGTGTTTTGAGCGTGTTGTCGAATGGATGATGAAGGAGGGTTGGAAGGGAAAAAAAATCACTACATGGATGAAATTCTCCCATTCTCACTATAGTGGTCAATACGTAGTGACAGTTGGAGTTGTGTGCGTATATTTCCTTTGCAAACACGCCTTTACATCTCGCTCCGCGCATTTAAACAACAATTTATCTTTGAAATTAATGAATGATGAAATTTTAAAATTAATTTCAAAGGCAAATTTTGAAATTCTTCTGTGACTAAACGAAATTTTTGGTAATAGAGAGAGAGAGAGAGAGAGAGAGAGAGAGAGAGAGAGAGAGAGAGAGAGAGAGAGAGAGAGAGAGTCCTCACGTCACGGTAGTTTCTGCAAATGTATTTTTATACCTATTAAAAAAGTCTTTTGAAGACCTATCCAACATAACACTTAACTAGGATAGTTACTATTTATAGAGTACAGAGTGTCCATAAATTATCTTCACAAATTCAATTCACTTTCAACTGAATAGATAAAGATAATTTATGGATAACCTGTAATTCTGCAGTGAGACAAAACATAATTTGAACAAACATTAAAACTTATAAAAACTAAGAAAAATAAGATATCATCCTTACATTAATCAAAATTAATGCTAAAATAATGACTCCCAAAACCTGTAAATATATGCAAGTTTCTTGTAAAAAAAAATGATGCCTATAAAAGAGACATCATTTACGGGAGGTTGGACGTATCCAAAATAAAAGACCGCCATCAATTTTACCCTTTGAATTAAATTTAATATCTTTTTTTTTAACAGTATTTATTTACACGTATACTAAAGAACAAATGGATTTGACTTCCATTATGGAACAATTATTTCGTTATCAGAATGTCTCCAAGGGAAGGTTGGTTTAAAATGCCAAAGACATTTACGAAGCCAAATTTCTCAAATGACATAAAAACATATTTTCCGAGACTTTAGTGAAGGAATGGACAATGCAGTCCTCTTTTACTTCGTTTGTATATGACGAAGGTTATCACGATATTAAAAACATATTTTTCACAAGGTGGCAATTTAATTTTTTTTTTTAAATAGGTTTAAAGTGGGATTAAGAAACTTCCTTTTGGGTTTTATGATGGAAACTGAATGAAATACTTAAATGTTAAGGTCTTCAAGTATATATATATATATATGTGTGTGTATGTGTGTTACAGGGAATCTGTATAATTAGGGATTTCATGAAATCCCTAAAATGTTCAGGGATTTCATGTAAGGTTAAGTTGTGATATTTTCGTTAAATTATTGAATGCCCGGTTAATTGAATGGTCCGGTTAGGTTAACTGAATGCCCAGTTAGGTCAACTGTACAGTGTACACCCTTGTCGATTGGTTAGGTTAAGTCTGATATTTTTGTTAAAACTAACGAAAATATCACGATTTAACCTTACATAAAATCCCTAAACATTTTAGGGATTTCATGAAATCCCTAGTTACATAGATTCCTGTAACATATATATATATATATATATATATATATATATATATATATATATATATTACTGTTGTTTCATATGTTCTGATTATTTTTTACAGATTACAGGACAAGTTTTACATTTAGAAAATGTATGCAAAATATATTCAGAATACTGAAATGCAGTGTATGCTGACATACTACTACTCCTCCTCCTCTCCTACTACTACTACTACTACTACTACTCCTACTACTACTACTACTACTACTACTACTGTAACTTTACTCTACTTTGCTACTACTCTATCCGGTACGAAAGTTCTTTTCCATTCCCAGCCACTTTTCCTCACCGTCATTTCCTTCCTTCCTCGAGCTAACCTTGAGTGGAATTTATAGGGTCATTGTTAGTAGTTTGTAGTTCTGTAGTGAAAGATAACGTAAAAGGACGTACGAGTACACATGAAATGATAAAGGCAGCGAAGTCTACCGAAGTTATTATATACGAGTCTCTAAAAACTAAATGAATCGTATTAAGATTTTAACCATTTATTATTATTATTATTATTATTTATCATCATTATTATCATTATTATTATCATCATCATCATTATTATTTTAAGTGTAGATTTATAAATATTTTATTAATTTATTAATTTAATTTTACTACACTTTTACGACATTTATTTTACTACACTTTTACGACATTTATTTTACTACACTTTTACGACATTTATTTTACTAATATATAAAGTATTATTAATCGTATTTGAGAAACTGGTCACAGCCATAGAGCGGTAATATGGTTGTATTTTGGTGTTTGGTTGACAAAACAGTTCAATATAATTTATAATTAAATTTAATGGATAATTTAGCTAAAAACTATAAACTAAGTCGTAAAATATGTACAGTAATAGCAAACTGCAATAATAAAATTTACTGTACAGGGTGGCCCATAAGTCCCAATCGGTTATAATTAAAGCGAAAATCCATCTATCGGATTAATAAATACTTCCAAAGGTATTATAAACTTTTTACTTTGTTTGATTTTGATTTTTTGTATTTTCGCTTTAATTATGACCTTTTGGGACTTATGGGCTACCCTGTACAATTCTAATTTATCCCATGTCCCGTAAATTAACTACTGAAATTAGCAAAAATTTACATAGTTTCAGCAGTGAATTTGGTTGTATTCATTTATTTCAGAAATCTATCGACGCACTTAGACTCGTGTCTTAATTAATTAACTTTACTGGGTGAAAACAATTTAGAAATTTCTGTTCAAGTGCAAAGTTTATGGTCAATCAGCCACCCCCCCCACCCCCCCCCACGCGTTTTTTTTAAAGTCTCGAACCAGTACTGAGGACGCCTCCTACGAGTATAAAGTCTGGAGAAACTTTAACAACTAAGACGAACGTGTATCTGATATTATATAAATAACTAGCTAGCGAAGTGAAGGAATTGAGGTCGAGGGTTCGGTTCCCGATGATGCTGGTAATAATAATAATCAGGGAGTTAGTGCAATGGGCCGTATTAGTTGACCTGAGTGCTATGCCAGTTTCTGGTCTTCCTCATTGATTAAATTATTAGGTGCTACTATAGCGTGATCAGAGCCGGATTTAAACGTGTGGAGCCCTGGGCAGCCTCCATGTGGAGGCCCCCCCTACCTTAGGGGAAGACATAATTGAAGTCATCCATAAGATCATAATATAATTAACATACATACACTTTCAAAACATCGTGCACTCTTGTGTCTGTCCATTCCACTCATTTCTACAAAAAATGAAAGCCTCGGGTTACTCGGGTATTCCATTATAGTGAGAGTAGGCCCAAAAGAGTAATAAAAACAAAATAATAATCAGTACACAACAAATAGTAATTGGTAAAAGTTTATGTACTACAGTGGTATTGGATGCGCGTATTTTTTTGTTGATCATCTATCGGGTTTTTCTAGTTTCGGGTTTTTTTCTATTTTGATAATGGCTTGTCAATATGTGGAGGCCCCCAAGATGTGGAGGCCCATGGGCAGCTTGCCCACTTTGCCCACTCCTAAATCCGGCCCTGAGCGTGATTCCTACCTCGATTCGGCGGTCTACCTTTTAATTATAGCTTCTTACCTTGTTACTAATTGCTTGTTTACATTCCAATGTCCATCGCCCTTGACGATTGGTTAGGTTTAGTCATGATATTTTCGTTAGTTTTAACGAAATATCGTGACTAAACCTAACCAATCGTAGGTAGCCACATACTATAGTAGCACCGAAACTATTTTTTAAATAAATAAAATTGAATAATAAATAGCATTTTATATTTATTATATTTGCATTTATACCTTGGATAGGAATCACACTCTACAGTACTGTACTTTCGAACCAAAACGGGTAGGAATCACCCTATAGTATCGAAGTCACCGATAGGAATCACGCTATAGTAGCACCGATTATTATATAAAGAACTACTACCTTTAACCACTTCAGGTGGCAAGTCATTCTCATAAGCTCTAATAGTAACCACTACCATTACTACTACAGGGTGTTCATAAAGTCACGCAAGTGAATATGCATATACACCACCAGATTCACTGCGTGACTTTATGAACACCCTATACTACTAGTTATTATTATTATTATATAATACATAGTTTAGAATTAAGAATTTCAGTTTTCTTTCATAATAATAATAATGATAATAGTAATAATAGTAATAATAGTGATAGTTAAAAGAAGAGTTAAAGGTATACTATTTATTGGTATTTAAAATTTTTGTTTTTTCGTTTATTTTCTAATAATAATAATAATAATAATAATTATTATTAAGTAATAACGATAGTAACGAAATAAACAAACAAATATTTATGTTACTCTTTCAAATAATCAAAGAAAATGAAACTTTAAAGAAAATGTTTATGTTACATTATTTTTATTGGTAACTAATCCTTTTATTATTCTAGATATATATATTTTTTTATCATCATTATTAACATCAGATTCAGAAATTATGTAATTTAGTTTCCTTCATATATATATATATTATATATATATATATATATATATAATATATATATCATATAATATATATATATATATATATATATATATATATATATATATATATATATATATATATATATATATATAACAAAAATATTAGATGGGTTATGCACAATATTAGTCCGCTTTGAATATTAGTCCGCATTGAAGAAGAATCACGAAGAGAAAATATTGAAGACTGATTACGCCAGTCAGTATTGCACGAACAGTAAGACAAATGAAAACACATTCAATAAAAGCTACTGACAAATGGATCTCTTAACTAATAAAAAATGTAAAGATGAAATAGCTGGTTTTGTGTTTGCTATATGGTGATCTTTAGGCAAAAGAGAAATACTGGATATTTTGAAGTGAGTAAACGTTGTTCATATATACAGGTGTTTCAGGAGGAAATGTCAATACTTCGGGAGGTGATAGTATCGGTCATTGTGAGAAAAAAAGTTCATATGAACATGTGCCTAATTCTGAATGGTTACGGAGATAGAGCTGTTTGAATCTACAAATACAAAAGCATTGTTAATGGTAATCAAGAAAGAGAAACCAATTACTATTTCTAGCATTTCATGTTTAAACATTGGCATTGTGAATGGTATTAGATACAGAAATGACAAATTTGTTACAGTTTACAATACGTTTTCGAAAATCCCACCGTCAACCTCAAGGCACTTTGCATTTATCCAATGACAAAATTCCAGTCGCATGGCAGCGTCTCCTGGTTGAAGGTGTTGTACACGCTGTACATGATATGGATGCAAGCCTTCCTTACGTAATGTTCGCCATACTCTTGTGTGTGGTACACCGAGACGTGTAGACTGTAGAAATTCTTCGTGAGCTAGTAGTAGGACTACGCTCTACCAACTGAAGAATATTTTCCACTTCATCCACATCTTGTTGACCTTCACGTTCATATGAAACATGAGCGCTGAGAAGTGTACCAATCTTACGCAATGTGTTGAAAACCCTGGTAAACACTCTTCTATCCGGAATTCTGCGGTTCGGAAACCGTCGACAGTATTCTGCAACATCAGCTGTTGCACTTCCATCGCAAAAACCGTAGACATACACCATATCTGCATATTCGGCATGTGTGAAGGTGTGTGGCATTCTTAACACTGCTTCAAACACCAAGCAATGTCACTCACAACAGTCAGCTGTCGATTGGCTTATGTTACATGCTTATGTTACATGCTTACATTACAGCTTACATGGTTCAAGGTTATAGGGGAGGGAAGGGTGAGGAAGAGCTGCGCGCGCATCAGATTCAAACAGCTATATCTCCGTAACCATTCAGAATTAGACACATGTTCTTATGAACTTTTTTTCTCACAATGACCAATACTATCACCTCCCGAAGTATTGACCTTTCCTCCTGAAACACCCTGTATACATAAAGCGCGGGGGCGAGATTAACGTGCAGTTCTAAAATAATTGTGCAATTCTGTAGGCAAATGTGTGCAGTTCAAAGATGTATTTTGTATGTTTTACTAAATCACAAATAGAGCATTTATCATAAATTAAAGTTAAATCAGTTCTTTCCAATTGATATGTAGAATATTATTCCAGCAATAACGTATCATATAGTCGCCGCCGTGCATATGAAAACAATCTTGCAGACATATTGCCACCTTCTGTAAAGTTTAATTTATGGTATGTTACCCCATAAAGTACTTATAAACTAAAGAATAAAAGTTTAAAACTTATATTCACAAATGTTTTCTTTGAAAACACATGTGATTGAGTAAGATTGATGAGTAAATAGCATTGATGAGCGAGTAGGATTTATGAGTAAATAGCATTGATGAGAGAGTAAGATTGATGAGTAAATAGCATTGATGAGCGAGTAAGATTGATGAGTAAATAGCATTGATGAGCGAGTAGGATACTGGATAGTGCAGGATAAGTTATTTTTCATCTATCTGTGGCCAGGCCTGGATTAACCATTAAGCAAAATAAGCACGTGCTTAGGGCACCAAGGGAATGGGGCACCACAGTTTTTTAATAAAATAAAATTAATAAATAAAATTAAAAAACAGGTTATATTTAATATAGTTGTGGGGTCTGGCCTGGGGGATGGCCTGGAAGAAACTGAATTTTTAATCTATTATTTCACATTCAGCACTTATTGAGTCTTAATGTCTTGTCAGTTAGACAATGGAAGGGTCGAGGGGGAACCATTGTTGGGCTGTGCTTAGGGCATCAGTTGGCCTTAATCCGGCCCTGTCTGTGGCCTATAAAATGTGCAGTTCTAAAACTTCCTTTAAAAAAATCCTGACATAAAGGGGGTGTAATAACATAGGGTGTTAGGTCCTGTTAAGTTTAGATTAGAAATTAGACATAAAGAATACTTACAGGTACTTTGCTTCAGGTTTTCTTGGGAGCCTACCATTTGTTATTTCGGTGCCCATGCGTGCCAGCGGTAATGAAACCTCGACCAACTCAGTCCTACTTTACCATTTATAAGCTACCGACATTACCCCTAACTGACATAATAATTAGAAAACTTAACCTAATCGCCACCTCGTCATCTTAGATTAGACACAAAATAGAATTACGAGTCACCGATTAACATAAATTGAGATTTACATGCTGCTTATGCCAGCCCATGAACCAAACAGGCCGCGTCTCAATGTTTATCTGTTTGTGTTACCATTTTTTTTGCCTTTTAGTGACTTTTCCGTTCATTCAGTGACTTTTTAACTATATATAACACACACACACACACACACACACACACATCACCTCAGGGGGGATACAAATTACAAGCCAAACACTACAGAACAGGTGTCACTAAACATTGCATCGAAAGAGTATACACAGTTAAAGAGAAAATCTATACATTTTGGAGGCCCATGACAACAAATTCAGTAAAATTCGACATGGATTAAGAGCAGAAAGATCATACCGCTCTCAATTAAAGAAACACTACAATAATATTATCGAGGCATTCGAAAACAATGCCAACTACGGTGAAAGGTATATAGAGTTTGCTATGCCTTTGATAATTTTTTTATGCATGAAGGAGGGTCCAATCAATGTACGTACGTAGAATGCCCGCAAAAATGCCCTCCCCAAGAAGGAGGAGGAGCAGGGGCGTACCTAGCGTTTGTGCCGCCCGGGGTGGTCGTAGAATTTGCCGCCCTCTAAACAACATACAATTCCAAGACTTCCAAAAATTTCAAATCGAGACGCCATGAGCGAAGCGAGCGACGCGATTGTAGCGAGCGTCTCTAAGGTAGTGGGTCTGGGGTGAGTGGTAGCTCCACCAGCGGGGTCCGGGGCGGAGCCCCTGCCGCCAACGAAAGAAAGAAAAGAAGAAAGAAAGAAAGAAAATATAAAGAAAGATTACAATTACATCCATTTATTTTGTTTTGATTGCAGAAAAAAAACAGCAACAACAACAAACGCGATAATTTTAAAAGTTAATTTTTCTGGCCTTCCTCTCCGCAAAATCTTTAATCACACCATCAAAATCTATTTCTTCGGCAAGGTCACGCTCAATGGAAAGTATTGCTAGATCAGTTAGCCTTGTTTGACTCATTGCTGCCCTAAGGTAGTTCTTGATTAACTTTAGTTTAGAGAACGACCGTTCGCAGCTCGCAACACTAATGGCACGAGTCAGAAACACACGTAGCAGTACGACTATATTTGGTAATGAGTCACCGAGATTATAGTTTTGAATGAACTGCAGAAGTTGCAAAGGACCTCCCATCTCTTTAGTTCCAGCAGCCGCCACAAAATGTTGCGAGCTTTTCCTCTCGACGAGGAACTCGTCTTTCTCTATATCCTCATCAAAATCATCTAACTGGCAATCATATTCTTTATCTAATAGGTTTGAAGGTGTAAGGAAGTCGTATTTCTCTGAAAGACCATGAACTTGTTCAAATCTAGAAGATATTTCTTCAATCAGCCTGTCTAGCACAGACAACATTTCTCTTCTTAGCTCAGCTTCGTACCCTAGTGCTGCATCGCCAGATCCTTCACCATCCATTCGTTTCTTCTTGCGAATTCGACGCTCCATGCTTATCCCCAGTTCAGAACAATTTCCTTTGGAATAGGTCATTGCATCGTCCACAGTCTTGTCCCGATTCTGAAGAAGAGCAGCTCTCAAAGCCAAGAGTTTAGCCGCACATTGTTGTAAATCCAGTCCTTTCGTTTGGAGGTACTTTTGAGCATCATTAATTTCGGGGAGGACAGCTTTCCAAAGCCCAAGGAAAGACAAAAAAGGAAATGATAGCATCGCGTGAAGAATCAACCCTGCATCTGACCTGGTAGCTGTGTTTTCTCCATCTTCCGTTAGCCGTTCCAGAGCAACGACGACTTCCGAGAATTTTTTCTGTACAATATTCACAGCATCTGCTCGACTACTCCATCTCGTTTCCACAACCCGTTTGATAGTTTGTCCAGTTGTCGCAATCAAGATATCCCATCGATGAGTCGAGGCTGAAAAGAATGAAAATAAACGGTCCAATGTTCCAAAAAATGTAACTGAATCGACAGCCACTGAAGCTACATGCACCCTGCCAAATTCAGTGAGTGATTGGTGCATGGTATAAATACAACCTTTCGGTTGACTTCCCTGATGCGCGTCTGAACACCAGATCGATGACCTGCCATTACGGCCGCATTATCAAATGCTTGTCCACGACAGTCTTGAATCTGAATGTCGTCCTTTCCTAACTGCTCCAAAATAAATGCTGCAATTTGCTCAGCATTTTTGCCTTTCGTTTCAATAAAACGAAGAAATGATTCTTCTACTTTGACTTCCTTTCCATCCATTTTGACATAACGTAAGACCTGGCTCATTTGGTCCTTGTGAGAAATGTCGGGAGTACTGTCGAAGATAATGCAAAAGTATTTACTCTGTTTCACTTGCTCGATGACTTTCTTCCTGACTTGATCTCCCAAAATGTTCACAAATTCATTCTGAGTTTTTGGTGAAAGATAGGAAGTTGTGAACTTTTTCCCAAGCTTCACTCTCACCAAATGTTCCCGTAGCACTGGGTCGAACTTCGCCATCAAATGAACTAGCTCCAAAAAATTCCCTTTATTTTCAGCAGCATCATCATGAACATCTTCTCGATGGCCTCGTAAAGCCAGGTTTTGTTTAGCGAGAAACCGAATGATGTCCAGGAATCTGGTTAGGATTTGCCGCCACTTTTTTGCTTCCTTCCAACGTCGTCTTGTTCTTCTCTGTCGACTAGTTTGCCTTGAGCAAGGCGGATCTCCAACTCTTTCCACTGAATGAACGCCTGGGCATGCGCAGAACTGGATTCATGTTCATGTATCTTAGGATTCAACTTCCACCAATTTTTGAAACCTTCAACTGAATCAAAACTTGAAATAGTCTGCAACAAAAGCAGAACACAGCTTCCTTGAAAGGGGAATACATCATCCACGTTCTCAAGCTTTTCTCCCCGTTCTGTAGAGTTCGAAAAAACCAGTTTCTTGACAGCTTTCTAGTTTCCCCTTTCGTTTTCGTGCCTGGCCGTACGACTTCCTTGAATTCACAATCTATATGCTGCACAACTTTCGATCCTTGTCGTAAAAGCATGGCCCGAATGCTGTAATCAATCTTGGCAGGCCACAGCCCAATATCTTTCAAATCAGTTTTCCCGTCACGCTCTTCAACAGCTTGTGGCTGACCTTCAACATCTTCAACTTCAGCATCATCAGCATCAAAAACTGCACCTTCAGTTTCAGCAAGAACATCACCGGGAACTTCTGCAGTAGTTTCATTTTCGTCTCTTCGCGTGATGTATTTCAGCAAGGCACCTTCATTTCTCTTTGCTTCCTCTTCTCTCATTTTCCTTATTTTTCGGAATGCAGCACCGCTCTCCTTCGTTCGCTTCATCTGTGGAAGGAGGCCAAAAATGTGTAATAAAGTACATATACGAGTATGTATATATATATATAGGCTAATATATGCAATATATCACCTCCGAATAGTAAACATGGAAAACAAATAGTTAATTTTTTTCTGGGCATCCACAAAGCCACCTGTATCTTTCATATAAGTCATAGTTAAACTTTCGATTGTATGGTTTATTATTCTTAATTGCTGACTGAGTTATGTTTAAATTTTATTTTCAATTTGTCTTCAAGTGTATATCTGAAAAACTTTTCCTTTAGTAGTCTTGACACACTATTCGTATTGAGGGTTAATTAATAATTTTTATCCTACAGATTTAAACTAACACTCCAATAGATTATATAGCTATATTTAAACACATTTAATACACAAGTTCACGAATAAAAAACATATGTTAAGTCACAGTGACGAGCTGACAGCTGATTTTGATTAACTAAATGCACCACTCCAGGCGACTATACGACAATAGATTTGTGAGCATATAGGAATAAATTACTCCTTACACGATGGGCAACTAAAAAAATAATGATAATTATTATTTATCCATTCCAACAAGAGGCAAGGGAGAGCGATCGCTCCATCGCCACTATACACCAGTCGCCACTGATAGGAAAACTATAGATTCTTACCTTTTTATATAGAACACAATAGATAAGATTGCTTACCTCCATACAGAAATCCTTCAGATAAAAGCACAAACACTACTCAAAAACAATAACACTCCTCAAAAGCGTGGCAAGCACTAGTAAAAAACCAACTTGCTTTCTTAGCAAAAATAGCACAACCTCAAACTTTTGAATCTCAAAATACACTAAAATTTATTTTTAGAATTATGATGAAAATTATATGTATTTTTCACAAGGTTTCGTACAGTTTATTTTCTTTTGTCTATAATAATAATGAAATAATATTTGTCTGGAAAAAGAAAACGAAAAAAATACATACTGAACGATATTTGACAACCGCGCACTTGGCTTGGATTCACCTCCGCCACTGAGGAGGAGATAGCCAAAATCAAGGTCTAGAGTTTTCGAGATGCCTGGATACCTTGTGTTTGAAAGATTGGAGGTCACAGACACGGGGAAAGATGGACTGAGGAAGGTTGTTCCAGAGGTGACCGGTTGAGTAGATAAAAAATTGAAAATACCGATTAACCCTTGCGTAAGAGAGTTGGATAGTAAAGGGATGAGAATGTGTTCAAACTCTGGTACTACTTGCTCTCCTTAAAGAAAGAGGCATGCACTTAGAGAGTTCAGAAGAGCAGTGTTCGTTATAATGGCGATAGTAAAGAGAGAGTGAGGCAACATTGCGGCGAAGAAAGAGGGGTTAAAGACAGTGAGTAAGAGGCGCGGAAGTGATGATACAAAAAAGGTTATGATCCCGCCCGGTCAAGTAGAGCTGTAACGGTTACGTCGTCGCCAGTGTTGTTACGCCGCTTCCCGTCGACCAACACAGTTAAGCGGCATGGGTCTGGATAGTAGTTGAATGGGATACCGTCCTTTGCGTTTAAATTATATAGCGACCGTGATGAGGAACAGTAAAACTGTAGGTCCTCTTCGTCATATGACGTCAGACGTTGGGAAGGAGGTTCAACAACACCATCAAAAAAATTAGCAGATATAATCTTGAAACAATAGGGCATAAAATTAAATACATATTGTATAAGGAGTATAATAAGGAGTATAATAAGGAGTAAAATTAATAAATAACTTCCTTACAGAATGAAAACAATCATAATCAGCCAGGATGGCCAGAAACTGGCACAGCGCTCAGGCCAACTAAATGCGTCCCATTACTCTAACTCTTGTAATTTGTATTATTATTATTATTATGACCAGCATTACTGGAATTAAAAAACCCGACCCCTGTGTTGTTATTTCGATTATAGGGGAATGGTTTTTACCCGCTGAGCTACGAACGCTGGCTACGATATACAGATGGTCAGAAGACAATAATATGAAATTTAATTCCGAAAATTTTCAATTATTGAGGTACGGAAAAAATCAGGCACTAAAGAGGGTGAACTATTACCCTTCAAATGGTCAGAAAATTCAGAGAAACTCAAAAGCAAAAAAATTTAGGAGTGATTATGATAAACGATGCTAAATATTATGAGACCCATAAAAAGATATCAATAAATAAAAACAAAAGAATAACAGAACAGATATTAAAAAGTTTTGAAAGCAGGGCCAAAAAAAAAAATAAAAATAAAAATAATAATGAATCATTTGCTGTAAATTTTAATAATACTAAAACTGGAATATTGTTGAGTTCTTGTGTTTTCACTTGAAAGAAAAAAGTTATTAGTCGACTAGAAATATTACAAAAAGACTTTATAGGGAAAATATTCGGTTTAAAAAATTTAAATTTGGGGACAGGTTACATGAACCTGTATTCCTTCCAGAAAATAGAGGTACACCATAGAAAATAATTGACAAAATAGTGCCTAATCTCGGGAAAACCCTATAATCATCCAGACAACGCTGGAAAACGAAGAAGGAAGAATGTGCAGCAGTCCCAAATTAAAAACCAGACAAGAAATAGCGTAGCTTTAATCATGCGTGAGAATGGCTTTTCAATTAAGGAACCAAAATTATTTAATAATTTTCCAAAAGTAACGACGAACATTACTAATGCTGAAGTAGACATTTTCAAAAGGAAATTAGACACTTAGCTCGGGACAATCCTACAGTAGATGTGAGATAGAGAGTTCAAGAAAGCCACTGTCTCCTTTTCTCTTCCACCAGGACAGTTTCATAGGCAGGAAGGACCTCGAGACTGCTCTTGGTATGATGTGGGGTCGTCTTATATATATTATTTATTTATAGTTCACAATTTTCACTGGCGAAACGGGATAAATTGTTCTTTTGGAATGAAATTGTTTTATACCATCACATTCAGTGTTTATTTTAGGTATGTTTGTTTAATCTCAAGGCTACTAATGTAAACAATATTGACAAAAATGTTTATATATTAAACAAAAGAGTCGTGAGAGGTTTAGTAAGAAATAAATGAAAGTGAAAATAAGTACTCATCACACTAGGAAGGATGTGATCAGCGTGAATATTTGGATAAGTGTGCTGCAACCCATATGACTGTGACAAGAAAATGAGCACACGAAATGGAACAGAATGGAGTAGAAATGCTTAATTATTATAAAGCGGTTTAAGGAGAGAAATGATGGACAGAATATTTATAACCTCCCCTAAATATCAACCTCAGATGGGAAGAGACATTGTACAGGGTGGCCCATAAGTCCCAATCGGTTATAATTAAAGCGAAAATACAAAAAAAATCAAACAAAGTAAAAAGTTTGTAATAAATGCAAAAAAAACTTCACTTTTTTCTACGTGAAGGTCAAAATATGAAAATAAAAACCCACTCTAATAGACAGAGTTTATTTCCACGACAGTTTCGACGCCCACTGGCATCCTCCTCGGGTGGATACGTGTTTCTGTATCCACCCGAGGAGGATGCCAGTGGGCGTCGAAACTGTCGTGGAAATAAACTCTGTCTATTAGAGTGGGTTTTTATTTTCATAGTTTGTAATAAGTTTAGAAATATTTATTGATTATTCAAAGCGCAAAATATTATGACCACCTCGACAAATATTCTTTCCTTAGTAATCGATTACGTCAGTGTGAGTTCCGCTAGAAGGATTTTCACCTTAATTATAATCGATTGGGACTTATGGGCCACTCTGTACAAGTATACAGTATTACCGAAGTCGTATGCCTTCTTTCTTGACTAAATATCACACTGAATTTACGTTTTGAGCATTATTTTAATTAATTTTCTATTTTTTTAAGTTAAAAATGGATTTTATATCTATACAGCTGAACTATTTCTGGTCAGTAAATCAAACACAGCGGCCAGCACCTTTTTTAAAATAATTTTAAGCATTTAGATTTTATATATAAATTACCGTAACTTTGTGACGTAGTTATGAGCATTTAAACATTTTTTTTTTATTAAAAATTTCTTATGTTATGAGGTCACGAGTATCGTAAATGATAATAAATTTCAACGCGAGCGTTACTTTTCTAATAACTAAAGTAAATACTTTCTTTGAAGGTATTATTCAATTATTGTAATTAAAATTTATTTATTAACCATTACTTGATTTAATTAATAGTAAGGTAAACTTTATTTAAGCGTAATTAACATAAGATATTTCAATGCGTTTTGTTTAATTAGTAATATTTTTAATGATATTTGTAAGGTATTTTAGAAATAGATATATTTGAATTTTTATAACGCACTGGGGCCCCCCCCCCCCCTCCCGGTAGCTCAGTGGTTGCGGAAGCGGACTCCGAGCGGCGTGGCGTGTCCAGGAACTTTTTGGCTGTATAAGAGTTAGATCTAAACTAGAATACACACAAGGGGATCTAGTGGTACGTGTTAATGTGATTAGAATGGGAACAGGGTACTCCTCAAATGAGAAGTCGTTCAAATCTTCCTTCAGACATGTATCTTCAAGTGAAGCTTTAAAAAAATATATAAAGTTACTCTGAAGACATATTTTTCTAGTTCTACGATATCTGACTAACAAAAGAGGTAGAAGTGCACTGGAGCTTGAAAGTAGAGTGAAACAGGGCAAACGAGTAATGGGCACAATAAAAGCGTGCAGTAGATGCGGCAAGAGCTTTACATGCCAACACTGTACGTATCTAAGACAGCTGTTAGGTATGATAATTCACTGTCAAAAGCGAGATCAGTTGAGATGAATAATTTAAGAGGTACAACTGGTGTGAGACGATTGACACTCAAAGTAAAATCTTCTAAATTTAGAACTTATAACTTCCTTTCGAGGGTTCTAGGAGAGGTTTTTCCTTCTTTTGGGTATCAAAACATCTTGTCAGATGGTATAATAACTTCTTTTAATAATACATAACTTCTTTAGGTAGAAGAAATAGGCTTCAAAATTTCTTTCTGGAGTGATTTAAGACGAGAGAAGATAATATTTCTAGGCATAGAAGGTTGCGGGAAGCGTTTGTTTTCTGTGTATGAGAAATGAAGATGTTCGGTTAAGGTGTAGAGTGAAAAAGTCAGTGGAAATGAGAATGTATGCTACACTGGAAAAAATAAACAAGAAAAAATTGTGAAAAATGTTTGTAAGACTGAGTGTGTAGGTGTGAAAGATAGAGGAAGACCGCGTAAAAGATAGAAGGATGTACTGTAATTGGTAAGTGTGTGAATAAATACGGGGTTAATATAAATATGGTACACAAATTAATGAGAAACAGAGAGAGGAATGAAAGCGGTTTGTGAGGTGTTTACGAGTAAATAGAGACGTTGGCCTGGTAACACTACAAACCACCGTGTTTTGGAGTGATACCTTATTCTCGGTGGAGATCCGTTTGTATCTTTGTGTATGTAATCAACTCGAGTATTTTCATTTTACGGTACCGAATTCAAGCGTCGTGCTCACCCCATAGAAAGTGGGATTATATATGTTAAAAAAATTAAGACACCTGAAATAAGTAAACGAATGGCAGTAAATTTATCCACTGTAATATCTACTTTGAACTGTAATTTCATTATAAACCTTTAATGGGTGATTACAGAAACAGCGTTTTATAAAAAAATTATAATTTGTTTAGAAATAAGAGCAAAATTTTATACTTTAATTCTCCTAAAATAACTCAGAACTTTCATAAAATACTGTTAAAATAAAATGCTGTTAACAGACATAGAATCTATATTAGTGCAGCACTTTAAGTGACGTCACTAAAATAAGTCGACAGTAAAAATTACAAATGACAAAAAAAAAAAAAAATTAAAAATTGATCGTGGAAATCTACGCAAAAGGTAGAACAGACTCATTAACATTGGTAGATTCCAACTTATGAAATAGGAAGACAAACAAATAAAAAATAAAACACTAAACTGCAAGTTGGTGTCCACCAAATAAACAGAAAATACTAAGAAATCTCCGAAGAAATCTACGGACCAAGATCTCAAGAATGATAATAACAGATGAGGCGAAATTGGGGGAACGTAATATCTGCGTGTCAGATTTAAAAAGCGCCACGTCCATATGTATGTCGCTGTCGACGTCGACGCTTTTTAACCCTGACACGCAGATATAATTACAATCAATATCGTTAACAACTGCGACATATACTCAAATCCTTCAAAAGTAGAAACAGAACAGTAACGATTCTGTAGTTAAAAATGTTAATCATACCGAAACTTGAGTACTTTTTTAATACTTGAAATTCAGTAGATAATATAATTCAATCAAAAGAGATACAGAGTCACTATGCAGCGTAAACAGACCCAACATTTAGATTACCGAGTTGAAAGGCTTAATTCTAGAATCAGTGGAATTATACTCGTCGTAAGCAAGAACAAAATATCCTTCGTAATCAACTGCACATTAAAAACATGGAAAATAACCCCCCAAAATTGTATTTCCTCTGATACCCATCAAACCATTTAATAAGAAAGGTAAAACAGGGGAGCAAGAACGTATAACTTCCCTAATATGGAGAGAAAATTTGACAAGAAGCAGCAACCTTTCCTCTGAGGGAAATTATTTGTTTTGTCCTCAGAAAGGGAAAATTCTTTGACCAAGGGGAAATAAGAAATGTAAACGAGTTTAAATTGAACACTTTCAAGGAATAGTATAGCTCATATAAAGAGAAATGAACTGAAACAGTTCCCTCCTCCATCAAACCAACCAAAGAAGTGAACAAGGGTAACAAGATTGGCCTTCATGAGAAGATAAAATTTCGACCTAAAGCTGTGCATTGCAGGTTTACAAGGTACATACATATATATATATATATATATATATATATAAAGCTCTTACAAAGATACTGACCGGAAACTTAGTGCCACTGTTAGAGACCCTTTTATAGAGCCAAGGTCACGTATCTTTTACTGTATTAAGTAAAACATTCAAAGGATAAAATTTTCCGAGAAGAATCTTCGATTTCAATATTTTAAAAGATACATTTGCGGAAAAAAATTCGCCTATAACTGATTGAATTTTTGTTTTGGGGAGAATTTTGGTACTGTCGCGAAAAAGAATAAAATGTTGAAAGCAAAACGGAATATTACAACTTTTATTCCCGTTTCAAGAGAGAAAATTCCTCGAATGAGATCTCGTACAAAGGAGGCAATTTTCAAATCGATCTATTTCCTTTTCATGACATCCTCATTCTCATTCACGGATTTCCCACTTTGGTCCAGGTTAGGTTAGGTTACACTAGGTTAGGTTAGGCCAGTGTTATGTTAGGTTAGGTTAGGCTAGTGTTAGGTTAGGCTAGTGTTATGTTAGGTTAGGTTAGGCTAGTGTTAGGTTAGGCTAGTGTCAGGTTACGCTAGGTTAGGTTAGGCTAATGTTAGGTTAGTTTAGGTTGGGTTAGGCTAATGTTAGGTTAGGTTAGAAAATATTAGCCATTCCTATTTGGCGCCTTTACCTCGAATGCAAATGGGAATGACATTCAGTGGGAAATAATCATAAAATATTACCAATTAGTAAAATTTTATGTTTTTTCAGAAATTTTATGTTTTTCGGCGGAATTTTTTTCTTTCAGAAATTGCACTTTATTATTTACAACTATATATATATATATATATATATATATATAGTTACGATAGAAATGTTCTTCGGGAACCTTATCCTCAATAGGAATATGAAAACAAGAGATACGACTCTCAACATTTATTGGCCAAACGTTTCGGTCCGCTCAGGGGCCATCTTCAGTGACTAAATAGAAGCATCTAAAAATAATCATAAAACTAAAGTAAATACAAATGTCAAACTGTACGATAATAAAATCTAACACAAAAAAAAGTTAAAAAGTTGCTAAAAAACTATCTGGATTATAAAACAAAATAAAAGTAAAATTAAAACAAACTAAAATTTCAAAAATTAAAAGTTTAAAAATGTTAAGTTTAAAATTTAAAAATTTAAAAAGGACTAACATGGATGGTAAAAGTTACAAATAACAAGTGGAGAGAAAGGAAAAAACAACTTCAGTTAGTGCGTTGGTTACGTTTAAAAGGTGTTGGTTGGTTAGGAAGTATGTAATTTTATCGAGGAAAGGCTATCGTTTAGTTCAGGATTTAATTTCTTGATAAAAAGATTCTAAAATTTTAAGATCAAGTGAATTAGGAGCAGACGACAAAATCGCAAAGGAGTCCTGGGGGCACGGGTGGTCATGGGTCTCTGAATGATGCCGAATAGCAGAGGATTCAGGAGTGGAAAGAGGGCGAGAAGTTCGATAAGAAAAACCCAAATGCTTCGAAATCCTAAGTTTTAACTGTAGGGCAGTCTGCCCCACATAACGACTTTGGCAGGTCGCACATGTATATAAATAAATAACAAAGGATCTCAAAAGCACGGGGAGGTGATCTTTATGGCGAAAAAAGGATTGCAGAGAATCAGAATTAGAATTAATGATTATAAAGTCGCATTGAGGGAAGTGTCTGTCCAAAATAGAGTGGACATCTTTATTAAGTTGAAAAGTTAGTTGGTCTAAAAATGGAAGCTTAAGATAAACCTTCTGTTTCGGAACCGTGGAGTGAATTATTTTAAGTAAATATAGGTTAGTCCTTTTTAAATTTTTAAATTTTAAACTTAACATTTTTAAACTTTTAATTTTTGAAATTTTAGTTTGTTTTAATTTTACTTTTATTTTGTTTTATAATCCAGATAGTTTTTTAGCAACTTTTTAACTTTTTTTTGTGTTAGATTTTATTATTGTACAGTTTGACATTTGTATTTACTTTAGTTTTATGATTATTTTTAGATGCTTGTATTTAGTCACTGAAGATGGCCCCTGAGCGGACCGAAACGTTTGGCCAATAAATGTTGAGAGTCGTATCTCTTGTTTTCATATTCCTATTGATTATATATATATATATATATATATATATATATACACACACACACACACACATATATGCACTAAAGTCGAACTAATTTGCACTGATAAAGTGTAGCATCCAAGTGACACGATTATGTAATGAAAACTGGACAAAATTTAATATTTTTAGGAAAGTAAAATGTTGAAAATTAAAAATAAATAAATAAAAACAGAAAACAGAAGTCGCGTTTTTTCTTTTTTAATAATTTTTAATGAAAATTGAAAGTCATTCAGTGATGATACACAATATTTGTATTTTGAAACATAATTGGTAGTAGATAGATAGATAGAGAGATAGATAGATAAATAGATAGACAGATAGATAGGTAGATAGCTAGATAGATAGATAGATAAATAGATGGATAGAGAATGAGTTTAGTTTATTACATAGCAAAATATATATAAGGAACTCCATATCTAGTAGACACGATTTTAACATTTGAATTACCACTTTTGTAAATGCAGTAATTAACTCGGGTAGATTTTAATACATATTCAATTACGTTATCGTTACGTTACGTTATTCAAATGCGTAATCTCTCTCTCTCTCTCTTCTCTCTCTCTCTCTCTCTCTCTCTCTCTCTCTCTCTCTCTCTCTCTCTCTCTCTCTCTCTCTCTCTTCTCTTTCTATATATATATGACTTCTTGGAGACACTGGAAAGATTTAATGAGAACCAGTATGGATTCAGATCAGGAAGATCATGCTTATCACAACTAGTAGAACACTATAAAAAATCCTAGACGCACTCGAAAGCAATGAAAACTACGATGTCATATACACGGACTTTGCTGAAGCGTTTGACAGCTGTGATCATGGTATAATAGCGCATAAAATAAAACGTATAGAAATAACAGACAAAGTGGGAAGATGGATCTACAATTTCCTCAGAAAGGGTCGTAAAAAGTCCATATTATATCATCGTCAGAATCTGAAGTACGTAGTTTAGTACCACGAGGAACAGTACTGGCCCCACTCCTATTTATTATCATGCTAACAGATATAGCCAATGAGGTAACCAACAACAGTATAGTAACACCTTTTGTAGACGATACAAATATCAACAGAAAAATTAGTAATGCAGAAAGGTGGAGACCCTACAGAAGGACACGAAGAGAATATACAAATAGTCAGAAGACAACAGCATGAAATTTAACACCGAGAAATTTCAGCTCTTGAAATATGGAAGAAACTAGGAACTAAAACAGACAGCATATTATGGCCCGGATAGACAGGGAATTCAGAGAAATAAGAAAGCAATACATTTAGGGGTTATAATGACTGACGATGCGAAATCTGAGACACAAAATCAGATAGCGACAAACAAAACAAAAAGAGTCGCCGACAGGTACTGAGAACCTGTAAAAGAAGGGACAAGAGAGTAATGATTCCCCTGCTAAAAACACTGATCTTCCCAAAACTTGAATACTGGTGTCTTGACGTCCCCATATGAAAAGGTAGAAATTAATAAGCTAGAAGAAATTCAAAGAAGTTTCACAGCCAAAATGATGGCTGCAAAGAATTCAACTACTGTGAAAGACTTCTTAAATTAAGTCTATATCACTGGAAGAAGAAGAGAGAGATACACATAATTTACACGTGGAGAATAATGGAAAAACTGGTACCTTACCTTAAGCTGAACCCAGTAACCAACCAAACAACAGTAGAAAATAGGAGAGGTAGAATGTTTTAGTGTTCCCAGACTAAAGTCCAGGCAAAGGACGTCCCCAACTTTATGGGAAAATAGCTTGGTTGTCAGGGGTCCAAGACTATTCAACCAGCTTCCGAAGATCAGAAACATTACTGGTCTTAACGTAGAATTCTTCAAAAGAAGACTAGACGCCTGGATGGTCCCAAATGAGCCGGGTGTGCCTAGCTATGTGCGATGGATATAGCAAGAGAACAACTCGCTCCTCCACCAGGTCAGGCCTAGAGGTGGGGCCACCAGATTGACCTTCATGAGAGGAGAGACCAATGCATGGAACTGCTACGAGGTTACGAGGTATATGAAATAGGTAGGCTTCAGTAAACTCAACCCGACCTCCATAACCAGCCATGTATCTTAATCTAACATAACTAGCCATAGCTTAGCTAATAACCTAGAACAGGGTTGGGCTACAATCGCGGGCTAGTTAGCCTTCACAATAATAGTTTGTAGCACTGTTACTAGATCGCTAAAGACAAAGTTTTCTGTATACTTCCAAATACATATACTTACACAAAATCCGGCCCGCGGGCCATTTACTCACCCACAACCTAGGACTTAACCCAGTCAAATTTAACATAATGTTAAACAAATAATAATTATATACTGTATCTACTTTTGCCTTCTGCTCATATGAAATAGATAATTTAAAATTTTTTACATTAAAAGATATAACTGTACTTTTAAATTTTATTTTTATTGTTATAAATTAAATATTAATTTAAAATCACATTTAAAATCATAATTAAACTACTTTAATATTATTATTATTATAATTATTATTATTATTTCTCAGTTTGGTCGAAATTTAATGCAAATTATAACCGCATAATGACAGTGTAAATTAGCTAAAAATAAAATTAATTGTTTTTTTTTAAAAAACTTTTTAAAAATCCTTTTCTCATTGCATTACAATCCTTCAAACACAATGACATTTTCCAACAATACTGACGACAGTATTAACACTAAAATGTCCTTAAATAGTATTTCCGGCGTAACTTTGATAACACAGGGACGCCCAAAGACAAAATCCCATTGTCTTCTTTCGATTCTATTACAAATGCGTTCGATTGAATTCTTTTTTGTAGAGTGAATCACATTTTGTCAGACTATATTACACTTTTTCCCCATTAGTTTCTTAACATTAATAACTGGGGGGTTTTCTATTCCAAATAAGGGTGGACACAACGCGCGTGCGTGGAATGAGTAACTTCCACGCGGTATCACGACTGAATAGAGGAAGTAACTTTTTCACAATTTCCGTGCAGTTTTCCCCTAAAAACGAGGAATGGGGAACATTTTAGTTCAGAATATTGTAACCTTTTATTCTATAAGGTTAAAGGCTGATTTTATTTAGATGTTGAGGTAGTTTATGCAGGAGGGAGTTGTTTCCGATTGTCGCCCATAAATATAGTGTATACACACACACACACATATATATATATATATATTGCAAATAACCTGATCACCTCATATCTCTCTCTCTCTCTCTCTCTTCTCTATATATATATACAGGGTGTCCCGTAAGTCTGGACCCATAGGGAAAAATAATAAAATTACAAAATAGTCCAAAAATTTATTTATAATATATTTTTTATTATTTTTATTATTATTTTTATTATTTTTTTATTATGATCTTACTCCGCTGGAGTTTTATTTGTGGGGCCACTTGAAAGCCAAAGTGTACGAGGTCAAACTTCAGAACATTTTCCACCTTAAAGCACGCATTGTGGAGGCGTGTCAAGAAATTTCTGCGACTGTGATTCAGAAAGTGCTGTCGCAGTGGAGATTGCGTCTTCAACTATGTGTGCGACACAACGGCGGACACTTTGAACAGATTATGTAATAAATTTTTGGACTATTTTGTAATTTTATTATTTTCCCTATGGGTCCAGACTTACGGGACACCCTGTATATATATATTGTAACTAGATGAAATATTATGAACTTCCAAACGACCCAAAATTTAATTAGTTTTTCTTATTGTCAAGAAATATTCGTTCGGATCGTTAATAATGATACTGGAATACCAGAGACAATACTTTCATTATAAGGTATACTTGTATACATACATAGGAACATTCAACAACATTTCCTCTTTGCAACAATCTTGCATTACATACTAAAGATCTAAATTCTAAGAAATTGCACTGGAATTAAAAAAAAAAAGATAACAAAGAGGAAAGAGAAGCAGGTTTGACAGACAAAAGAAGTCAATGTTCCTCAAGAGAAAAAGAATGACTGCAAAATTAAGGAACTGCAAAGACAACAACAACAGAAAAATATTAAACGATAGATTGGGGACTATAGATTGTGTCATACAGAGTCTAATTGAGAAACATAGAGGGAAAGAAGATGACGCTATAGAAACGATAAAGGAAGGTTAACTCAAAGTACTTCTATAATTTTGCAAAAAGGAAGTGGAAAAACCATGCGACTATCGGACCTTTAAAAAACGAGAACAGTGCTTTATCCGATGATCTAATAGAAGTATCTGAAATATTAAGAGTTCAGTATGAATCATCTTTCAGTATCCCCAAAACTGATAAACTAATATGTGATAGAAACGCGTTCTTTGAAGAAGAACTACAAGGGGAAAGTATAACGGACTTCGACTTTACACACAGATGATATTACACAAGCTACAGGGAAATTAAAAGCACACTCGGCAGCAGGCCTGGACAAATGGAATGCCACACTAATCAAAAACTGCAAGAATGAAATCGCTAAACCCCTATATTGGATATGGAGACGATCACTAGATACGGGAGAAGTACCGAGCATTCTGAAGAGAGCGGACATAATTCCAATATATAAAGGAGATCGATCCGTAGCCAAAATCTATAGGCCAGTGTCGCTTACATCTCATCTCACCAAAATATTTGAACGAATAGTTAAAGAAAAAAATCCATGACATTTTGGGAACTTGGAAAAAAATTCAATGATAACCAACATGAATTCTGGTCAGGAAGACCATGCCTATCACAACTAATAGAACACTATAACCAGAGATGGGCAGTAACGCGTTACATGTAACGACGTTGCGTAACGAACGTTACAAAAGTAACGAGTAACGATAACGCCCGAAAGATTTTCAAGTGTATCAATGTAATGGTAACGCTTTGCAAATTTTTCATCAATTTAACGGATTTTTTCGTTACTCGTACTCGATACTTGAATTTGAATTTGATAACATTGCCATTCCATTCATGAGGACTATTAAATGCAATTCACTATTCCGTGTTAGTAGCAACAACTAAATTTATATTTTCTAGGTCTCTTTATCTTTCCCAAAAATCATTGGGGATGCAAATTATTGCGCAATATATCGTTCTTAAGAGAGCAACATTTATATAGTCAATAATAGTAGTTATTAGAATTTATGTGGTATGGCTGCCATTTGTAAGTTTATCTGTTGTTTCAAAATACGTGTGAAGGCACATCAACAAATATCAAATGTAACTAGTTACTTGTAACGTCGTTACACGTATCGAGTAACGGTAACGCTTTAAGGATTTTCAAAAGTAACGATGTAACGGTACGCCGAGTACATTTTCGACGTGTAACGAGTAACGGTAACGCTGCCCAATTTAATGTAACGGTGCCTATCACTGACTATAACAATATTATTAATGCACTTGAAAGTAATGAAAACTATGATGTAATATACACGGACTTTGCCAAGGCTTTCGACAAGTGTGACCATGAAATCATAGCACATAAACAAATATATGGGAATAACAGAAAAAGTAGAAAAGTGGTGAAAGATATACTTTCCAACAAGATGGAGCCCTGCTCACAGCGCACGCCAAACTGTCACATTCCTTGAGAACGAAACACCGCATTTTATCGAAACCAATATGTGGCCAGTAGTAGCCCCGATCTTTCACCACTAGATTATGGTGTTTGGGAAGTCCTGAAGTCCAAAGTTTACATCCCTGGTACCAATAAAGAGATATAGATGAACTACGCGAAAGAATTCTGCTCGACTGGGAGAAGGTGTCTCAACGATATGTAAACGGGTGTATTGATCAGTGGTGTCCACGTTTGGAGGCCTGCGTTGAGCAGGAAGGGGGACACATCGAGCAACTTCTTAATTAAGGCGAACAACATGATAAGGTAAGCATCTATGACGTTTGGAAGCTCTAGTCCCCTTACTTTTTTAATATGACAGTTTACCTCTAAGGGGTCACTTTTTTTTTACCCACCCTGTATATACGATCGTTTTTTACAATCTTAACCTCGTTAACATCGTTGATGTTCCGTGATGTTCCTCTCTTCACACGAATGTCAAGCTGGTGGCCCCGCTTGGTGGCTTGGTGGAGGAGCGAGTTGCTCTCTTGCGCTCTCCCCTCACATAGCCAGGTACACCCGGCTCATCTGGTACCGTCCTGAGCCAGGCATCTGTCTCAGGAAAATTTTAAGTACATTCAATATTTTCTAAGCGAGCGCTTATTCTCTTTTCACATGTTTTTTCAAGTGAGTGTTGATCACAGTTCACAGCGGTGCATAAGGATATCGTCTAAGTTGGAGCGCATATCTAGACACAACTTCGCAGGATAAACGGTGAAGGCGCGAGGGAGGGCTTGTAACACTCTAGTCCGGCGTCCCAAAGCGACTGGCACTTCTCGGGATAATTGTCTTCTAAATATTTTCTAATCTCCAAGCCATTCTCATCTTGTTCATCTCTGCAGTTCATAAAGTCATTAATTAATACAATGTAGGTGTGCTCGAGAACGGTGTCAAAATAACGCATATCATCCATGCGCGCATTTAATAATGGTTTCAGGTTGAGGAAGGCGTCTATTTCAAATAGTCTATTAAGGATGAAACGGTGGCGAGTAGGAACTAATTCGTTATTAACATTGTACTGAAGGTTTTTAGATTAGGTTTCCACATCAACCGTATATCGACGCAGGGTTGATTGATAATTTTATATTATTGCCTTCAGACCAATAGCTCAGTACCACAAGGAACAGTATTAGCTCCATTATTCTTCATAATCATGCTAACTGATATAGATAAGGAAGTTACCAGTGACAGCACAGTAACATCCTCTGCCGATGACACAAAAATTAGTAGAAAAATAAGAAACCCAGAAAATATAGGATCTCTACAAACAGACATGAACAGAATCTACAATTGGTCTGAAGGCAATAATATAAAATTATCAATCAACCCTGCGTCGATATACGGTTGATGTGGAAACCTAATCTAAAAACCTTCAGTACAATGTTAATAACGAATTAGTTCCTACTCGCCACCGTTTCATCCTTAATAGACTATTTGAAATAGACGCCTTCCTCAACCTGAAACCATTATTAAATGCGCGCATGGATGATATGCGTTATTTTGACACCGTTCTCGAGCACACCTACATTGTATTAATTAATGACTTTATGAACTGCAGAGATGAACAAGATGAGAATGGCTTGGAGATTAGAAAATATTTAGAAGACAATTATCCCGAGAAGTGCCAGTCGCTTTGGGACGCCGGACTAGAGTGTTACAAGCCCTCCCTCGCGCCTTCACCGTTTATCCTGCGAAGTTGTGTCTAGATATGCGCTCCAACTTAGACGATATCCTTATGCACCGCTGTGAACTGTGATCAACACTCACTTGAAAAAACATGTGAAAAGAGAATAAGCGCTCGCTTAGAAAATATTGAATGTACTTAAAATTTTCCTGAGACAGATGCCTGGCTCAGGACGGTACCAGATGAGCCGGGTGTACCTGGCTATGTGAGGGGGAGAGCGCAAGAGAGCAACTCGCTCCTCCACCAAGCCACCAAGCGGGGCCACCAGCTTGACATTCGTGTGAAGAGAGGAACATCACGGAACATCAACGATGTTAACGAGGTTAAGATTGTAAAAAACGATCGTATATACAGGGTGGGTAAAAAAAAAGTGACCCCTTAGAGGTAAACTGTCATATTAAAAAAAGTAAGGGGACTAGAGCTCCCAAACGTCATAGATGCTTACCTTATCATCTTGTTCGCCTTAATTAAGAAGTTGCTCGATGTGTCCCCCTTCCTGCTCAACGCAGGCCTCCAAACGTGGACACCACTGATCAATACACCCGTTTACATATCGTTGAGACACCTTCTCCCAGCCGAGCAGAATTCTTTCGCGTAGTTCATCTATATCTCTTTATTGGTACCAGGGATGTAAACTTTGGACTTCAGGACTTCCCAAACACCATAATCTAGTGGTGAAAGATCGGGGCTACTAGCTGGCCACATATTGGTTTCGATAAAATGCGGTGTTTCGTTCTCAAGGAATGTGACAGTTTGGCGTGCGCTGTGAGCAGGGCTCCATCTTGTTGGAAAGTATATCTTTCACCACTAATTCGTCGAATATCAGTTAGATAGAGTGAAAGATATACTTTCCAACAAGATGGAGCCCCTGCTCACAGAGCACGCCAAACTGTCACATTCCTTGAAAAGGAAACACCGAATTTTATCGAATCCAATATGTGGCAGCTAATAGCCCCGATTTTCACCACTAGATTATGGTGTTTGGGAAGTCCTGAAGTCCAAAGTTTACATCCTGGTGCCAATATAAGAGACATAGATGAACTACGCGAAAGAATTCTGCTCGGCTGGGAGAAGGTGTCTCACGATATGTAAACAGGTGTATTGATCAGTGGCGTCCACGTTTGGAGGCCTGCGTTGAGCAGGAAGGGGGGCACATCGAGCAACTTCTCAATTAAGACGAACAACATGCTAAGTATCTATGAAGTTTGGGAGCTCTAGTCCCCTTACTTTTTTTAATATGACAGTCTACCTCTAAGGGATCACTTTTTTTACCCACCCTGTATATATATATATATATATATATATATATATATAATATTTAGGAGAAATCCAATGACAAGGAGGAATGTAAATGCCATGAAAAGTCTTCTTTAATGCGCAACGTTTCGAGCAATACGCTCATCATCAGGCTAGATAATAACAATATGAAATTAGAATCAATAAATAAATGTGAACAAGACAAAATAATTTCTATAAAACCTATTCATTAAAAGCAAATTTTAAAAAGACTAAAAGAAGAGGGTTAAATTCAAAGTTATAAAAATTTACATATAAAATTACAAGAAATTTAAAAAGCTATTTTTAAATTAATATATAAGTAAATTTGAAATTAGTACACTGGAATAATTAACACTAATACAATGGAATAATTAACACTACGAACCTTTCAATGCTGGTTCCGAGGCACGAGTAATTTAAAACAAAACAAAACAGGAAACAAACTATGGGTTGGGCGGTTGGAGAGTTATAAGTGGGGAGGGGGGATTATAAAAAATTGGGGAGGGGGGGAGGGGGAGGGGAGTGGGGAGGGGGGATTATAAAAAATTTAGAGGGACAGCTGAGGAATCCACGTTAGAGAAGGGGTCAATGTTTTAATATAAAGAGATTCCAAAATTCTAAGTGAGTTAGGACAAGAATTACAACCGAGAATTTTAAAATTATCTAAAGTGACATCAGTTTTACATTTAATACTATGTTCCCGAATACTAGAGGCTTCTTTTTATTTAAAATTTTACCTGTTCGGCAACTTATTCCCATATGCGAATAAAATCTAGCCCTGAGGGAGCGCACGGTGCTGCCAATATAAGTACCAAGGAGACACCTTGGGCAGGTAAATAAATATACAACACCGCTACGCAACGAATCAGGAGTTCGATCCTTCGCTGAGAAAAAGCTACCTAAAGACATTTGTTAATAAATATAATGCGAAAATCAGTATGATAAAAAATTTTCTTAACAACTTTGTAAATTTAAGTTTAAATTCTTTATTCATGGGACCCATTTCAGGTACCAAGAAATATTTATATCTTTAGGCACTGAAATACAGGGAAGTTGAGGGCTATAAACATTATTTAAGAAAGATCTTATTAGTTTATCTACATATTGAACAGGAAAACTATTATTGGTAAAATATGATCTTAAATTATTAAATTCATCGAAGTAAGGTAAAACTAGAGGTCAAATTATATCCTCTGAACAAGAGAGTTTTAATACACGACATCTTATAGTTAAAATCAGTAAAACTAAAGAAATTCATGCCCAAACCAGTAAAAGTGGGTGTTCCTGTAACTGATGTAGTAATAGAATCACCTTTTTTCGAAATTAAAAGATCTAAAAAGGGAAGGGAGCCATTTTTCTCAGTTTCCATTGTATAAGTTATATTGGGGTGCAGAGAATTTAAGAATGTTAAAAAATTGTTGCGCTTGTACAGCATTATCAAAAACAGCTATCGAGTCATCAACGAAGCGTCGATAGAAAATTGGTTTACAATGGGTGGGAGATTGTCTAAAAATACACTTTCTAAATGAGTCATAAAAAAATCAGCTGATAAAGGTCCGACGGGTGATCCCATCCCAACACCATCAATTTGTTGGTAAACCTTATTATTGAAAGTAAAATAACATGCTTAAAAACCGATTCTAAAAGTTCCTTAAAATAAGACCATGAAAAACCATGAAAACTATCAACAGAGCTAAAAACCCTATCTAAAATAATGGCAATAGTTTCTGGTACAGGTACATTCGTGAAAAGCGACTTTACATCAAAACTGACAAAAAACTTTTTTGAATCGAAATTCTCACTAAGAAGATCTTTTTGAAATTCATAAGAGTTATAGTATAAGCATTTTTCGCAAAAGGTGACAGGAGAATTGGTTTTTAAGCAATGTTATTTTACTTTCAATAATAAGGTTTACCAACAAATGATGGTGTTGGGATGGGATCACCCGTCGGACCTTTATCAGCTGATTTTTTATGACTCATTTAGAAAGTGTAATTTTTAGACAATCTCCCACCCATTGTAAACCAATTTTCTATCGACGCTTCGTTGATGACTCGATAGCTGTTTTTGATAATGCTGTACAAGCGCAACAATTTTTTAACATTCTTAAATTCTCTGCACCCCAATATAACTTATACAATGGAAACTGAGAAAAATGGCTCCCTTCCCTTTTTAGATCTTTTTAATTTCGAAAAAGGTGATTCTATTACTACATCAGTTTACAGGAAACCCACTTTTACTGGTTTGGGCATGAATTTCTTTAGTTTTACTGATTTTAACTATAAGATGTCGTGTATTAAAACTCTCTTGTTCAGAGGATATAATTTGACCTCTAGTTTTACCTTACTTCGATGAATTTAATAATTTAAGATCATATTTTACCAATAATAGTTTTCCTGTTCAATATGTAGATAAACTAATAAGATCTATCTTAAATAATGTTTAGCCTCAACTTCCCTGTATTTCAGTGCCTAAAGATATAAAATATTTCTTGGTACCTGAAATGGGTCCCATGAATAAAGAATTTAAACTTAAATTTACAAAGTTGTTAAGAAAATTTTTTTATCATACTGATTTTCGCATTATATTTATTACAAAATGTCTTTAGGTAGCTTTTCTCAGCGAAGGATCGAACTCCTGATTCGTTGCGTAGCGGTGTTGTATATTTATTTACCTGCCCAAGGTGTCTCCTTGGTACTTATATTGGCAGCACCGTGCGCTCCCTCAGGGCTAGATTTTATTCGCATATGGGAATAAGTTGCCGAACAGGTAAAATTTTAAATAAAAAAGAAGCCTCTAGTATTCGGGAACATAGTATTAAATGTAAAACTGATGTCACTTTAGATAATTTTAAAATTCTCGGTTATAATTCTTGTCCTAACTCACTTAGAATTTTGGAATCTCTTTATATTAAAACATTGACCCTTCTCTAAACGTGGATTCCTCAGCTGTCCCTCTAAATTTTTATAATCCCCCCCCCCAACTCCCCTCCCCCTCCCCCCTCCCCAATTTTTTATAATCCCCCTCCCCAACTTATAACTCTCCAACCGCCCAACCCATAGTTTGTTTCCTGTTTTGTTTTGTTTTAAATTACTCGTGCCTCGGAACCAGCATTGAAAGGTTCGTAGTGTTAATTATTCCATTGTATTAGTGTTAATTATTCCAGTGTACTAATTCAAATTTACTATATGTAATTTAAAAATAGCTTTTTAAATTTCTTGTAATTTTATATGTAAATTTTTATAACTTTGAATTTAACCCTCTTCTTTTAGTCTTTTTAAAATTTGCTTTTAATGAATAGGTTTTATAGAAATTATTTTGTCTTGTTCACATTTATTTATTGATTCTAATTTCATATTGTTATTATCTAGCCTGATGATGAGCGTATTGCTCGAAACGTTGCGCATTAAAGAAGACTTTTCATGGCATTTACATTCCTCCTTGTCATTGGATTTCTCCTAAATATTAAATTGAAGCTTTGTAGAAGCAACCCGCATGACTATATATATATATATATATATATATATATATATATATATATATATGTTAAACACAGACCGTGCATGGAACAAGGAACTCTTCTGGGAAAATTAAATCCACTATAGTCCGAATAAGTAATGGTAAATGACAAATACCATAGTTTTTTTCCTTTTTCATGATTTTAGCCCGACGTGGGCAACGGGTCTCTCGCAAAGAGATCCCATAAATATAGCTTCCCTCACCAGCTATCTGCAAAGCAGACAGGATCCAGCTTTGGGACATGGATCTAGGGTTTAAAGCAAGCCCAGATCCCTACATTCAGAACCTCTATATAAGTAAAAGACTCGTTGCATTCACGTCGTGTCGTGTTGAATAAATCAAAGAAAAAGGGGGTAACTATTGTATTTTAGCCAAAAAAACCAAAACTTAAACCTCAACCGGGACATTGAGCGTCCACTTTTCAAGGCACGAAACACGTCCGTTTAGTATACACAAACTCAGAATGGTTCCCTGAGAACATATATGTTAAACACAGACCGTGCATTGAACAAGGAACTCTTCTGGGAAAATTAAATCCACTATAGTCCGAATAAGTAATGGTAAATGACAAATACCATAGTTTTTTCCTTTTTCATGATTTTAGCCCGACGTGGGCAACGGGTCTCTCGCAAAGAGATCCCATAAATATAGCTTCCCTCACCAGCTATCTGCAACGAGTCTTTTACTTATATAGAGGTTCTGAATGTAGGGATCTGGGCTTGCTTTAAACCCTAGATCCATGTCCCAAAGCTGGATCCTGTCTGCTTTGCAGATAGCTGGTGAGGGAAGCTATATTTATGGGATCTCTTTGCGAGAGACCCGTTGCCCACGTCGGGCTAAAATCATGAAAAGGAAAAAAACTATGGTATTTGTCATTTACCATTACTTACGGACTATAGTGGATTTAATTTTCCCAGAAGAGTTCCTTGTTCCATGCACGGTCTGTGTTTAACATATAATGTTCTCAGGGAACCATTCTGAGTTTGTGTATACTAAACGGACGTGTTTCGTGCCTTGAAAAGTGGACGCTCAATGTCCCGGTTGAGGTTTAAGTTTTGGTTTTTTTGGCTAAAAATACAATAGTTACCCCCTTTTTCTTTGATTTATTCAACACGACGTGAATGCAACGAGTCTTTTACTTATATAGAGGTTCTGAATGTAGGGATCTGGGCTTGCTTTAAACCCTAGATCCATGTCCCAAAGCTGGATCCTGTCTGCTTTGCAGATAGCTGGTGAGGGAAGCTATATTTATGGGATCTCTTTGCGAGAGACCCGTTGCCCACGTCGGGCTAAAATCATGAAAAAGGAAAAAAAACTATGGTATTTGTCATTTACCATTACTTATTCGGACTATAGTGGATTTAATTTCCCAGAAGAGTTCCTTGTTCCATGCACGGTCTGTGTTTAACATATAATTTTCTCAGGGAACCATTCTGAGTTTGTGTATATATATATATATATACACACGCACTCTATAGAGGATTAGGTTTTTCGTTCTGTAACAGACAAATTTTGCAGTCGTTCTATCTACATTATTTCAATGATTTTTTTATTTTTTTTTAGAATATAATTTTCCCCCCAAAATCTGAATTAAAAATGGATTGGAAAATGAGCGAAAATGGAAATAAGATTTTGGAAATATTAAAAATTAAATGAGACAGATTACTCTGTTTACAAATTAATTTTATTAAGTGAGAATTTCATTTTCCCTTTTTACAATTTATTCTTTAGTTAGGAAATGAAATGAAATGAAATGAAAATGAAAAATGAAATGAAGTGAAAAGGTTTATTGGCAGACTATAGTCCATATGACAAATATTATTAATACAATGACTTCATATACTAAGGATAGAAATACATACAATTGATTAGAAATAATACTGCACTGTCGAAGTTAAGTGGAGCTACAGACAGACGTTTTCGTACCAAGAGGTCCATAGCTTAGGCCTTAGAGGATAAATGGCAGGACTCATGGGTAGCTTGGATAATCGGGTTGGTTAATTTTTTAATTCTTTGCATTAGACTGTGTTGAGCACGTCTTGTTACCTCCGGAAAGCTCGGGACATTGCGGGTAGCAAACATTTGCGAAGCTGAGCATCTCGGGGGTAATTTATGTAAGAGTCTAAAAGACCCGTTGTACGGCAAATTTAAAGTTCTGCCAGAACCTTTTTTATAATTCACCCAGAGTTGCTGTCCGTATATATTACTGCAGAAAGTACGAAAGAGAGTGTCTTTAGCTTCACTTGTACAGAATCGAAAGTTCCTTATGGTCATATTCGCTTTAGCACACAGGCTTCGAGATTGTTTTCTTATATCCGAGTCATCACTCAAGGAGCTGGTAATAGTTTGACCCAAATACTTATACTCTCGTACTTCCTCAATTACTTCACCATTCATTTTAAACCTTATATCAGCTGGCTGATTACAGCTTTTAGGATGAAATTGCATAACCTTAGTTTTTGTAACATTAAAAAGAATATCATGTTTCTGCGAATACTCTTCGCAGACTTTTAGTAGCCGATCCAGACCTTTAACAGAGGGACTTATTAACACCATATCATCGGCATAAACTAAGTTATTTATCCTTGTGTTATCTATACAACATCCCACTGTTGCCTCATTAAGTGAAGCAATTAATCCGTCGATATACACATTAAACAACATTATTTATTTATTGTTCGAACGTTCGAGTAGAGCCAGAGAGCCGCTCCATAGCGTGGTACAGATACCCGCAGCTTCTCCCTTGGTCTCGTAAGTGATTACATACTGATTAACTCATCCACTTTTTTAATCCCTGACCTTGAGTCACTCCCCATCATGGGACACAGAAGAAGAAACGCAAAAAATTAATCCTCCACCGGGGCTATCAAAAAAGGAAAAAACAGACACCTTGAAACGAACAACCAGCAAGCCACTCTTAGCTCGTCAACAGGGAAAGAACACCCCTAGAAGGAACGACAGAACTAGAGAGAGGCAGCAGCATTGTTTCCACAGTATCGTCAAGAAACAACGCAAATAGCTTCCGTTTTGCTGCTGATCAACAGGAACTCTTCGATTCTCTGAGTACGGAGGGAAAGTCTATCGTTAAACTCCTAACGGCAATTATTATCGATAGTGACTCAGTCAATGATGCCCTCAGAAAAAAGGACGAAGAGGTTCCCGAATTTAAACAAGAGGTCCCCGAATTAAAGCAAAATGTGCATTTTATCGAAATGAAACAACACGATCAACATTCAAAGCTGGAGTATCTCCTTCAAGACAAACACACAAATACGATGGTTATTGGTAGTTCAGCTCTCTCCGCAAGAATCCAGGAACTTCATTTAGAGAAGACTCCAAAAGTCTAGTAATTGGGAACACTTCAGACCCACCTCAGGCCAATTAAATTCCACGTAAAAAAGAATAGAAATAATGAAATTGTGTCCCACTGCATACAGAGAAAACGTAGTCTTTATACGAACGGATACTTTACAAAATTTAAGCAACACTCGTTCAAACGAGTTCTAAAATTTAAAAAAAAAAAAATCACCCAAATTACTTCCACTCACGTTAAGTGAGTAATGGAATTATTTATGTAAAAACATCGCACAACGGTCAAAGAAGACAAATTAATAGTGAAACAGATCTAAATAGCTATTTCGGCGAATAGCTATTTCCGCGAAGCTATAGGGTTACAGGGTTAGCTACAGGTTTAGCTATAGCTAAATAGCTATTTCCGCGAAGCTATAGGGTTACAGGGTTAGCTACAGGTTTAGCTATAGCTAAATAGCTATTTCCGCGAAGCTATAGGGTTACAGGGTTAGCTACAGGTTTAGCTATTTCCGCGAAGCTATAGGGTTACAGGGTTAGCTACAGGTTTAGCTATAGCTAAATAGCTATTTCCGCGAAGCTATAGGGTTACAGGGTTAGCTACAGGTTTAGCTATAGCTAAATAGCTATTTCCGCGAAGTACAGGGCCAGCCCCTTATCTAACTCTTACCAAGGAATCCTATACAACTAACCATTAATTTTCCTTATCTTATACGAATCTATTTTTTAACCCTTGTTATTACTACTATTGCTGTTATAATTATTATTAATATTATCATTATTTTTGTATTATTATTTGTGTTATTACTGACTCTTCAGATAGCTACATCCTATATACTATTGAGCTTAAATGTGTCTGTGTCTGTCTGTCCGCTTTCTTCGGAACCGTGCACAGCCTAAACGGCACATCGGAAAATTCTGCAACCACCACCAACTGATAGCCCATGAGCTTCCGATGTGCTCTGTCAAGTTTCCCGGTCCTAGGTCACAAATTACTGGTCCGAAGGCCTCAGCACCGCGATAAAACTACAGAAAAGGACGCAGCCGTGAAAATCTTGAGCTTCACACATACTGTGACATATATACCGCTACCCGCCCGAGGGTAGTGGGGAGGGGGTAGGGGTAATGGCGTCTTTTACTTTTGTGTGTGGGGGTAATGGGGGAGTGGGGGGTAATGGGGGAGAGGGTGGGGGTAATGGGGGAGAGGGGTGGGGGTAATGGGGGAGTGGGGGTGGGGTGGGGGGTAATGGGGGAAAGGGGTGGGGGTAATAGCGTTTTTTAAAATTTTGTAGCTGGATCACAGTACTACCCGCCCGGAGGGCCAAGTTGTACAACGGTCGCGAGCGATAGCGAGCTACCGCGTGTCTATTAGCTATTACTATTCTTAGCAGTGTAGTTACCATTATTATCATTAGCATCGTGATCAATATTATTATGTGAAAATGCTCTGTATGAATTGGTCCACAATTAACCCACCCCTTATATCTCCAGTCTAACTATAGAGTAGATTAAGTCTAGCCTGTAGGGGTCAGCCTAGAGATTCCGGAAATGGTCCAGAGCGGGCAGATAAATTGAGGTCCACAGTAGGATTCCTCACCAAATAGGTTAGGGCAATCTACCTTCACCTTTGTTAAGCTATGAGTTGATGCTGGGTCTTAGGCCACAATGTAGGCCTAATTGTCTGACCCAGCTTAATTTAATGCGTTACTTCTAACTGGGTTAAAAACACAATTAGTCACTTACTGCTAGTTATTAGAGAGTCCTTTTCCCCTTTGTTTAATTGTTGAGAGCGTACTTGCTGGTGGGGATCTTTTTCGTTGTCTGTTCTCTCCCTTCTCTCGTTCCGTCTTTCGCCCCGTTCCTCGTTTTCGTTCTCCTTGTTCTCCTTTTCGCGGGGCTTTTTCCACCAGCGTCGTCTTGGTTTTTTTCGGTTGGTTGATCGGTAATGTATATCTATTACCGAGCACGCTCTTGTCACACAGTATATAAATACTAGTGTGGAGAATAACTCTGGTGAGCAACCAATTGGTTTCATCCACCCAGTTATTGACATAAAAGGAATTTAATAATTGTTAGATTAACTACCTACCTACTCAGTGAACCATTTTCGTTACCTCCCAACTACCCACTCATCAGTTTTCCATATACTGGGGGCCCCGGGAGATAAAAATTTTGGTGTCATTGTCACCAATTTTTATGTCTGAGTGTAGACTAGCTAACTATTTGACTGTAAATGCCTGTTAATCTGATTAACAGTGCCTATCCTCACCTTCTCATGGAGAAGGTGTAGCATTTAATTAGAAGAGAAAATATACATCCATAGGATGAAACTGTCTATGGTCTTTACCATAAGAAAAGAAAAAGTGAAAGTTAGAAGATAAAATTACAATTCCCCAGCATCTATTTTTTGTTGTAAAAATAGTCGCGCCTTTAATGCTGTTTGTCGCTGAGGTCTTGTGTCTGTCAATGTTGTAGTAGGATGCGTTACCACTCCTACTGTCAAAGGAATAGTTACTGGAAGTTCAGTGTCTCCAGTTGTTACTGTCAGTGGAGAAGGTTCTCCAAAGTCCATTGTTTTGGGTCCAGACTCTAAAGGGTACAAAAGAGAAATGTCTCTTGTTGTGTCACCCGTTGAAGTCCTTAATTTGACCACTCTTGTTACCCCGTCTGCCCCTGGTCTGAGTTCTAAAACTCTAGCCAGAGGCCAGTATTGTCTTGGAGTACTGTCATGTATGAGAACAAGGTCCCCTACCTTAATTGTGTCAGACCAATCCTTCTTAGTCATTTGTTTATGTCTCTCCCTTAGACCCATCAAGTACTCAGTTTTCCACTGTTTAATGAAATGAGCTTTAACTCTAGTTAAATGTTGTAACTTAGTCTGGAGCTCATCATGTCGTTGAGTCCAGTTTGGGTCTTCTGAAGAGTCTATATTGTAGTCCGGCAGGAGACTAACTTGTTCTCCCCGAATCAAATGATTTGGAGTTAATGGTTCCGGGTCATTAATGTTGTCACTCACATAAGTGAGTGGTCTATTGTTAATGATGTTCTCAATCTCAGCCAGGAGAGTGAGCAACTCAAACAAGTGTATCTGTTTTTTACCAATTGCTTTCTTCAAGCAATTCTTTACTGTTTGTATATTCCTCTCCCAGATAGAACCATACCAAGGAGAGGCAACCGGAATATACTTCCACTTTATGTTTGAATTTTGTATATATAATTGTGTGAGTTCATCGCTTAACAAGTCGTGGATGACTTGTTCACCAGCCTTGAAATATGTAGCATTGTCAGTCCAAACTGTCTTGGGTACTGAATGTCGTGCACAGAATCTCTTAAAGACAGCAACAAAAGATTCTGCTGTAAGGTCCTCCACAACATCCAGATAAACAGCTCGTGAGGCAGCACATGTAAACAGTACAATGTACATTTTTTGTTCAGTGTCAACCACCCCTACAGTCAATGCTCCTGTATAGTCAATGCCTACAGTCTCAAAGGGTCTGTTGAGAGTAACTCTCTCCTCTGGCAAAGCAGGAGGATTTGGTTTCCTATAGGGCCTAGCATGAATACGCCTACATGTGACACACTCACTTAGGTCCCATAAACCAAGTTTTGTTTGACTTCAACAACTTGTAGGATAAACCTCTGGTCAGAAAGTCTGCTGGATTTTGTTTAGTTGGAACATAGTGAAAGTTTACTTGTAGGCTTTCATTAGCTTCAGCTATTTCTTTTAGCCTATTTCTTACAAAGATATTCTTACTATTAATGCTATCATTCCGTATCCAGGCAAGACAAATCTGACTGTCAAGCCAGATGTGGATATCAGTTATGTTCACATCATGGTAAGCATCCTTAAGCAATGAAATGGTTTTAATGGCTAATGCAGCAGCCAATAGTTCCAATTGAGGTATGGTTCGGGTAGGTTTGAGAGGTGCAACTTTCCCTTTTGCATAAATTAGATGACTTTCTGTAGGACTTACAAGATACGCACAGCACCCATAAGCTTGTGTGCTTGCATCAGCAAACACATGAAGTCTCTGGGGCTTATCCCTAAACCCACAGCACCTTTGAATTTTAATGTTCTGCACTTTTGTTAAATCAGCAGCTAACTTCTTCCAAGATTTTTGATTCATTTGTTATTGGATCATCCCACCCAACATTTGTCCTCCAAATTTCTTGGAGGAGAATCTTTGATTTTATTGTTGAAGGCAGGAATAGACCCATGGATCAAAAATTTTGGAAGCCTCTGATAATATTTGTCTTTTAGTATTTGCTTCCTCATCAAGTTTAAAACCTTTAGTACAGATTGAATCATGACTGTTAGAAGTTGCATCCAAATACCAGTTCATACCTAAAGTTTTAACTCTGTCTGATGGCTCAGTAAGACCATTATTATCCTTTAAAATCTTTTTGTTTAAATCCTCATCATTTGAAATCCACTCTCTAAGTTCAAAGTTACCTTGTTGCATAATGTTTTGAGAGTGTTCATAGACTTCAGATAATTCAGATTTTGTTGTTGTTGAGCCTATTAGATTGTCTACGTAAAAATGTTCCTTAAGGAAGTTCAATGTTAAAGAGTTATTAAACTGGTTCAAATGATGTCTAATTGTCAATGCTAATAGGCTAGGTGAGCAATTGGCTCCAAACAACACAACATTAAATCTATAGGTTATGAACCCTTTATTCAAATCAAATGGATCCTTGAACCATAAGAACCTAAGTTGGTTCTTATCATATTCATTTTTAAGATTTATTCTCAAAAATGCCTTTGAAATGTCACTTTGTACGGCATATTTATCTAACCTGAACCTCAGTAAGATCTTCACAAGGTCAGAAATGAGATTAGGACCCTCAATCAGGCAATCATTCAAACTGTGTTTATCACTGTCTTTGAGGCTACAGTTATATACTACTCTGAGTTTTGTTGTTGGGGCATCTTGTCGATAAACCCCCCTGTGGGTTAAATAATGACAACCATCTTTTTTAAAAGGGTTATTTGTTACTTCTTCAATGAAGCCTTTCTGTAGCTGTTCTTTGAAGACATCATTATACATTTGAATATATTATCTTGTTTGAGTTTTTTCATTACTTTATATAAATGTCCTTTAGCTACTTTGAGATTGTCTCTTAAAGTTGGACAATTTATTTTCCAAGGTAACTCAATAAAATAACTATTGTCTTTGCACTGAATGGTGTCTTCAAATCTTTCTACCATTAACTGATCTTCTGAAGTTTGATTTGTGTCATGTATACCCACAGATTCTAGCAACCATAAAGTTTGAATTGCCTCATCCAAAGTTTCATTTGATAATGATGAATTAATGTTCTCAGTTGAGATAATATTATTCAAAGTGTTGCTATTCTTACAGGTGTTATGTAGGACTGAGTTGAGGCACATAGTATTTGTTGGTCATGAACTATTTTGGTTTAGGTCTAGGTTGTATTTGGATAGGTCACCCAAAGGGGCTATCCCTGATGGAGTCTGATAAGCTATACCATCACCTATTTTTCTAAATGTAGTTCCAGGTCAATTGTCTTATAGCTATTTTTGTTCGAGTTATCCTTACAAAGGATGTGATATTGAGTTCTTGTTCATTCAGGTTTGGTGTCAAACCCAATTTATTAACTACATTTTGCGAAACAAATGTTTGTTGAGAACAACAGTCTATAAGACATCTCACTGGAGTGGTGCTACCCTCACCATTCACTAAGTCCAAAGTAATAGTTGGTAAAAGAATCTCAGTGTTTCTTGTTATGTTGTTTGAACAAACAGAATGTCCCATGAAAGTGGCATTTTCTTGATTACCTTTGTTTGGAGGAGGTATCTTTTGAGTTTGAGTACTGTTGTTTGGACACTTTGGTGAATCACACATTGATGAGACATGTCGTAAACTTTACAAAACTTACAATTGAATCTTAACCTAGATTTACAGTCTTTCTTATAATGTCCCTGGCCAGTACACTTTTTACATAGGTTCATCTGTTCACATCTTTTAGCTCTTGAGTTAAAGTCTGAATATTTGTCACACCCAGTACTACTGTGTTCATCACTTGCACAAAATTTGCAATGTGGTGTGTAAGTTGAGGCAGCAGCCAGCAGTTACATTAAAGTTCTGTAATGTAGGTGTTCGTGTATTACAGTTGGTCACATTTGATTCTACAGTATCAAGTTTTGTCTGTTTGGCTGTAGCTAGTTGGTCTCTGGGGACAGTCTTTGGTTTATCCATAGTCTGGGTCTTATTTTGTGTTGCAATTTCTCAATTTGTAATTAGTTAGGATAGTTGGAAAGTGTTTTCTGATATTTTCAAGATTAGGATAATTTTCTCCCGTCTTTAGAACTAAAACATCTTTAACCCTCAAAGGAAGGCACCTAAGAACTATGCCTTGTATAATCCAAGATGAAGCTTCATCTATCTCATTGCTAACCAGTTGTCCTATAATAGCTTCTAATTTTGAATAAAAATTTTCCATATCACTATGGTTATCTTTTATGGGTGCAAAATCAATAATTTGTTGAGATAATTCAAATACAATCTCATCTTTATTAATGTAATTACGTTTTAAGAGATCAATAGCTACTTCATATGAATTCCCTACAGCTGGTAAATAGGCTGTCATGTTATAGGCTGGGCCTTTAAGGAAACTAGCTAAGTAGCTAAACTTATCAACAGTTGAAATATAAGGTTTATTACCTATTAAACTCTCAAATTTTTCAATGAAAGATGGGAATTGTACCGTGTCCCCTTCAAATGTTGGTACTAGCAAAGTGGGTAACTTAGCCTAAATTCTTGTGACTCAGGATTTGGCATGCCACTTAAATTTGGTTGAAAGTTAGCTCTACTTTGATTAAAATCAGAAATAGGTTTATTTGGTGTTAAGTCAGTCAAACGAGACTGTAATCTCGTTATGTGTTGTACAATTAAGGCTACCTGCTGCTCATTATCAGAGTAAAAGTCTATAAGTTGTTCATCAGCCATTTCAGGTTCAATTAACTTTGAAATACTCTCATCAATGGCTATTATATCCTTTTTTAAGTTATCCAATTTAATAATTACTAACTCTAAATCTTCCTTGCCTGGTTGTGTAATTTTGTTAAAAGTGTTCATAGCCTTTGTAACAGCACCCAACTTCCCCTCTTTTTCTTTTTTAATTGTTTCAATTCCTCACTGTCCATGTTTAAGTCAAAATTGTTTAACTGGGGATCGTAATGAAATATAGGACAAGAAGAAATTACCAGAGAAGAGAGATCAAAATAAATTGAGTAATCAGACAAAAGTCAAGTTTTAAATTTGGTTTAATCCCCCCCAAGTACTTATGTGTCACTCAGGTCTAAGCTTATAAGAGAATGAGACTCCTTAAATGTAAATGTTTCCTAGTTAGGCCCTAGGTTGTAGACCTAATTAGGCTTGATTAGGTTAGGTTTAGGCTAGACCATTTAGCCTAATTCTGCAATTTTTGTTAAGTAAGGTTAAGGTTTGTAAATTCCCACACACGGACCACCAATGTGAAAAATGCTCTGTATGAATTGGTCCACAATTAACCCACCCCTTATATCTCCAGTCTAACTATAGAGTAGATTAAGTCTAGCCTCGTAGGGGTCAGCCTAGAGATTTCGGAAATGGTCCAGAGCGGGCAGATAAATTGAGGTCCACAGTAGGATTCCTCACCAAATTAGGTTAGGGCAATCTACCTTCACCTTTGTTAAGCTATGAGTTGATGCTAGGTCTTAGGCCACAATGTCGGCCTAATTTGTCTGACCCAGCTTAATTTACTGCGTTTACTTCTAACGGTTAAAAACACAATTAGTCACTTACTGCTAGTTATTAGAGAGTCCCTTTTCCCCTTTTGTTTAATTGTTGAGAGCATACTTGCTGGTGGGGATCTTTTTTCCGTTGTTTGTTCCTCTCCCTTCTCTCGTTCCGTCTTGTCGCCCCGTTCCTCGTTTTCGTTCTCCCTTGTTCTCCTTTTCGCGGGGCTTTTTCCACCAGCGTCTTCTTGGTCTGTTTTTGGTTGGTTGATCGGTAATGTATATTTATTACCGAGCACGCTCTTGTCACACAGTACATAAATACTAGTGTTGAGAATAACTCTGGTGAGCAACCAATTGGTTTCATCCACCCAGTTATTGACATAAAAGGAATTTAATAATTGTTAGATTAACTATACCTACTCAGTGAACCATTTCGTTACCTCCCAACTACCCACACATCAGTTTTCCATAATTATTATTATTATTATTATTATATATAATAAATTAGTAAGGTAAATATGGATATTACGGCCTCCACCCAATTTTGATGCCAAAATACATTTTCCTAGTAGTGTATGATGTGCTTTGTTCAAATCTGGCCTTCATTTTATGTGGAAATGAACCAATCAAAAGTTATGAGACTTCAAAGTTTTACATATTTTGGTTCATTCCCCATAAAATGAAGGCCAGATTTTAACATTGCACATCAAATACTACTAGAAAAATGCATTCCAGTGTCCAAATTGCTAGAGAACCTACCTAACCTAACCTAACCTAACCAACCTAACCTACCTAACCTACCTAACCTAACCCTAATATCAATGGAATCTCAACCTTGATTCATCGTAGGAACACTTAGATCCACACTCTCTGCATTTAAAATACGACTGTAACACACCATGTTTAACAAAAATTTCTACAGCAGAATTATCACTATTGTTAATTTCCATAATAACATCTTCGAAATACATCTCACATCCTTCACACGCCATATTGGAAAATCAACTAATGAAGAAAACGGAAAACACTATACAGTACATACCTCATTTTTTGTTTTTTTTCACTTATGATGACGTCATTCAAAAAATGGAGTTACGAAAATAATTTCTTTAAAAGCCTATAACATTATAAATACGCAATTGCACAAATAATAACATATACCATTAGACTCCTAAAATTATGCTGAAACGTTTGATAATAGCCAGTATTGTCAACTTGGTGGAGGCCGTAATATCCATATTTACCATTAGTAATTCCTTTTTTGTGTTCCACTAATTAAATAATCCCTTATCTCATACTTATCAGCACTATCAATAATTACCGTAAATGGCTCTACAGTGAGAGTGAAAATCATTCTCAAACATCCTTCTGTTACATAAGGATATATATATATATATATATATATATATATATATATAATGTCATGACCTTCAGAGTTGAAGAGAATAAATGTCAGATTCTCAGATATATCACAGTAGAGACATATGACTTAATGTGGTCTTTTAAGCAGAGCCGTAACTAGCTAATTTTGTTCATTTTAGCATTCGTTTAATTATTACATAATTGTATCGGATGAGAGGACCGATAACTTAACGAGATCTAGATTTCAACAACAACATCGATAATAACAGTGGATAAGAAGGAGTAGACTGTAAGAGAAGCAGCGTCTTCAGTACGAGCGTCAAGCAAAGCTAAAGTTGCTTTCCGTGTTTCACTTCTTTACATTTTTGTTTGGTTTTTTAATATAGTCTATAAAGTTTACCTCATTCCTCTTCAGTAATCCGAACCAACTAACTAAACTCCAAAAACAACAACAACAATGCTAATAATAATAGCCCGAGTGTTTAAATAAAATTAATGATTTAAAAAAAAAATAGAAAAAAGAAAAAGTTTCCCTCCCATTTCCCGTTTTCTACTTTTTTCTTTGGTAAACTTTTATATAAAATAATTTAATTTTTTTTTTTTAATATTATAAATTACTTCAGAAGACTTAATTAGGCAACAGCTGTTCTTTGCTTCTTCATTGAAAAGAATTTGAAGGCTCTTATTAATTTAACTGATGGCGAACAAGATTTATATATATATATATATATATATACTTTAGTCAGGTCCGGGTCTCACTGGGTACCTCTGTTTCCTTATAAGCGAGGTGAAGACAGTTTAAGATCGGGTGTTCGACTTCCGATAGTGTTAGTAATAATAATCTATAGGAGTTGCAGTAATGGGTCGCATTAGTTGGCCTGAGCGCTGTGCCAGGTTTTCGCCCTCCTCTCTGACCTGTTGTTATTATTACGCTTTTAAAATAGTTGAAATTTTTGTTCTCTGTATTTAGAGTATTTCGAATATGATGGATCGTACTCGGAAGGATTGCGTTCCAAATTTTGTTTATAGTCGGGTTAAATTAATATTAACATTTCTCTTGAAGATGTATCTAACTGTATCTAATCTGAAGATGTATCTAATCTAACTGTTCATCACCATCCGCAATGTTGATTTGTATTTTTAATCATTGAAATGGTCTGATAACAGCCATTTACAGCCATTTACAGCCTTTCTTGTGTTATGGTTCAGAATTAACATTTTCCAGTTTACTAAATTAAAATACTGAAATATTGAAATGTTAAAAAGGTGAAAAGGTGGGAGGGGGGGGGGCGCCGGGTTCGAAGAAGTGAATAAAAAAGATGGACGATAATGAAATTTTCAAAACACGCGGATATTGGTCATTGGAACCTTATTTTACTTAACTTGTTCATAATTAGGTCAGGTCACGCAGGTTGAGTTAGATTATGATAAGTGACTGTAAATTACGTTTTCGGTGATTTACTCAATCAATCTTTTCAATTTAAGGGGAGAATTTGCCCCTTTTTCTCTACCAAGTTTTCATTTTGAGAATTGAGTTGCCAATTTTGATATTTTGAGATTCAAATGATAACTTGGAAAAAAAATTATTTTTTGAAGAAAGACTGTTTGAGGCTAGAGAATAAATTAACTTTGATTAAGAAATCGTAAGTTATGTATGAATTATATATAAAAAGTGGTAAAAATTTTGCGAACCACTTAATATCAAAAATGTTCATGGAGGAGAGTTCACTCCACTTGCAAGGTGAGGATAAATACTGTCGTCGGTCTCCTTGAGTGTCGATTTTTTTTTTGTCAACAAATTCCAGACAAATAACGAGGTACTTCTTTTGTTCAATAATAAGTAGTTTTTCATCTTTTTAATTAACTTGCCTGACCTAGTCTAACTTGGTTTACTGGTAGCGTGTCAGACTCGCAGTTCGAAGGCCCCAAGATGGAATCCCATAAACGGTGTGAATTTATGGACAAGTTTCTAAAATAAGATTGTCTCTGTCGACCAAGCAACACATATGGATACATAGTCAAATCAACAGTTTTCAACATCAAGAGGGTAACGAACGGGAGATTCGAGGTATTTGCTTAAAAATAAGTGATTGGCTGAAAAGATTTGTTTGCCAATAACCCACAACAGCGAACAGCTTATAGGTTGACACTCAGTGTTGGTTCGTTTATCCTTAATATTCTGGTTCGTTTATCCATATCCTAGACTTAACCAAACCAAACCAGACCTAACCTAACTCAACAGGTTGAAAATACGTTGTTGTTTTTCTTTTTTTGCTTTTGGGTTTACTTAGACATGAAAATAGCAGGAAATCTTTTCCTTAATAGTCTACCTTATGGACAGTCCGAAAGCATCCTCGTTCTTGAAATTTATTGGTAATATGCTGCTCCTCATGATGTTCCGGGGCTGCTCCACTTTCTTCGTACCGGCAAAGGTCATGTGACGGAGGGAACCTATAGCTTTACGTGGCATCCGAACCACGAGTTACTACATTATCTGGACGTAGAAGACGGTCCCCTATCCACCCACAGCCAATATCGCTTAACTTAGCTAACTGACGAGGAGAGGTGTTGGGGTCATGGCTACAACGTAGCCGTAGGTAATATGCATTCGCAATATTTATTGAATATGTTTAAAAATATATTTAATATTTAAAAGCAATTACAGTTCAACTCACTACCATTTATATATATATATACAGGGTGTTTCATAACATGTGGGACGCACTTTCAGGATGGATTCAGGACCTGAAAACAATGAAAAAAGTTTATATAATATATGCCCGAAATCGCTTTGTTTCCGAGTTACAGCCCGTTATGTGTTCCAGCAAGTATCCGCCTTACCTTTAAAGGAAGTGCTCAAAATGACCGCCTTGCGCTTGAATACACGCCTGAACACGCCTCGTCATAGACTGCCTGACGCGTTCAAACATTCCCGGTATTGCTCAGATTTTCTGGCATCCTTGTTCTACACGTTGGCGAAGCATTTCAACGTTGTCAATGCGTGTCACGTAAACGATGGATTTCAGATAACCCCACAGGTAAAAATCGAGTGGATTCAGGTCCGGGGAGCGAGCAGGCCACGCAATGGGTCCTCCACGGCCTATCCAGTTATCGGGGAAATGGTTATTCAAATAGTCTCTGGCTACTCGACTAAAATAAGGCTGAGCACGGCATGCATAAACCACATACGACGTCAGACACCAAGAGGAACTTCATCTAGTAAATCGCTTAAATCATTCCTTAAAAAATTGGAATAGGATTCTCCTGTTAATCTTCCAGGCAAAACAAAAGGACCGATTAAGTTGTCGGCAATAAGTCCTGCCCATACATTGATACTAAATGCCTTGACTGGATGATGGCATGCGGATTCTCTTTGGTCTAGTGATGAGTTTTGTGAAAATTGATCACGCCATTTCTTGTGAAGGCAGTCTCATCAGAAAACAACACGGAGGATTCAAAAAGAGGATCGCGAGCATACTGTTGAAGGAATCAAGTACAAAAAGCCTCTCGTGGTGGGAAATCAGCTTCAGTAAGGCCTTGTACTCTGAATGTAATATGGGTAAAGCTGTTATTCCCGTAAAATTCTCCACACAGTTGTGTATCTTACACCCTCTAGTGCTGCTATCCTTCGGGTGCTGACACCAGGATGTTCCTACAAGCGATTCAGGACCCGCTCTTCCATCTCAACAGTTCTGGCGCTGATTGGTCTACCACCATCTGAAACTCGCTTGTTGAATGATTCTGTATCACCAAGATGCTCGTCTATTCTCTGAAAGGTCTTCTTATTTGGCAGACGGCGATTCGGAAATCTTTCCGCATACAGACGTCTTGCTGCGGCCGCATTGCACTCGGTAAGTCCATACATGAGATGCATGTCTGCCATTTCTCTGTTTGAATAAGCCTCCATTCTCACTTCAAATGCGCACTATCACTGAAGAGCACAAAAATTTTTAAGGTTTTTTTTCACTGGATTGCACTTATTTACGGTAAGAAGTTACGAATACGAACGGTAAAACACCGCGATGCACCTCTGACTGACTGATGGCTCTACACTCAACGATATTGAAACATGTCATAGAGTGTACGAAACATTACAATCGGCAAGACCATACATGAAATAAGTCTCGTACACACTCACAAACATTGTCGGCAAGCAGCGTTTGTAAACAGTTTGCGGAAAGAATTGCTGGAACACAAAACGGGCTGTAACTCGGAAAAAAGCGATTTCGGGCATATGTTTATATAATTTTTTTTCATTGTTTTCAGGTCCTGAATCCATCCTGAAAGTGCGTCCCACATGTTATGAAACACCCTGTGTATATAGTCTATATATATATATATATATATATATATATATATATATATATATATATATATATATATGTATATATGTTAAGTTTTTTGTTCTTTGTCATGTTTAACAAAATGACACACGGGATATATATTTTATGTTACCGCATAAATATAAAATAAATTAAATAAATTATTTTGTGTTGACATAAAGACATGAAATAATGATGAAAACATGATTCCTTCATCACAAAATTTATAAAGCGCGCTTGCAACGAGGTGCCCCATGAATGCATACGTGTTACACGTCATGGGTATGGAAAATCAGCATGTTACGCGTCATGGGTATAGAGAATCATATTAATAGGAAAACATGTGTTGCAAATCCTGTACAAAACCTTCTTCCAGACGTATTATACGAGAGTTGTCCGAGAAACATGCTTCATGGCAGAGAATGGCACTTACTTTAAGCTGAATATCGGATAGAGGAGATATTACAAGAAATGTAGACACGTTTTGCACGTTTTGTTCGCATACATATTTTCTAAAATAAACATTCTGTCTTTCATAGGCAATGTTTATCTATTTATGGATAAAACCCTATATATATATATATATATATATATATATATATATATATATATACACACACGAGTGTATATTATAACCTTTGGTTAGCTTCCGCCCGAATTGTTCATTCTAACGAAGGTCAAGCTTTCACTCCACCTTAGACCTACAGTTTAGGGTGGAATCCGAACCACTCCCCACCAGCAGCCCAGCGTCTTAACCACTAGGTCACCCAGAGTACCCATTTATCTACCAACCACTTTCTTTATTATGTGGAAGGATGAACAGCTGGGTTTTGCTGCACGCCGGCTGCCGTCACCAGGTCTCGATCCCGAGGCCGATGGATTGTAGTCAGGGACTGCATATATATATATATATATATATATGCTGCAAATCCACAAGGAAAAAGAAAACGATTCCAAGGCCTTTCGTGTATTCAAAGCTACACCTCGTCAGCTACACCTCGTCAGCTACACCCTGACGAGGATGTAGCTTTGAATACACGAAAGGCCTTGGAATCGTTTTTCTTTTTCCTTGTGGGTTTGCAGCATTTATTCATTTCACGTGTTTTATTGTGAAATTCATCCCATATATATATATATATTATATATATATCGAATACAGGCTCTTTGCACTATAATTACTGTAGTATAGTCTCGGGAAAAATGTTCGCCTAGAGAAAAAAATTTTGAAAGCAGGAAAAATTACTACGGTACCGTAATTGGTTACATTGTTTTTGTTTGGATATTTTATTACTTTTGGTGACAACAATACAATTTCAAGAGCTAAACGAAATCATAGTGCTGAATCTATAGTAAGTTTTTATGTATTTTAGAAATTTTGGATTTGTAGGCGAACTTTTTTCCGAATTGCAATTTACTATTATTTTAAAACGCTTATGGGGAAATTTGATCACGTGAATGATTTTTTTAAATTTTCAGTTATTTAAAAACCTTAATATTTATTTTCGTTTTACATTTTTTAACAATTATTTTAAAGTTGAATAAAGTTGAATAAAGTTGAATAATGATGATAATGTTAAACTGTATTGGGAAGAGATAAATAATTTATACATTTAATTTGACCTTTATTTCATTATAATTAAAAATAGTGTTGTTGTAATAATAACAATATTTCATCATTAGAGTGACGTAACTTAACAGGTGTGCCATCAACTTCTTTTACGATCGTCGACAGAAATCGAAAGAAATTGGCAGAAAAATTTTCGGGCCTGGAGGAGGAATTTCAAGAAACGGGCTGCCTTACTATCTTCTATCTTTCCCGACTCACCGGGGGTCAGGATATATCTCTATTAATGGCTGTACCCCTCCCACCCCCCAACCCCACACCCGTTCGGCGGCCCTGTGTTGGGGTTTAAGGACAGACAACGACCAGTGGCATTTTTTTTAATGCAATGCGTAGGTTGGTAACGTTTAAGTAGTTTAAAGGCGTAAATTGCAAATTGGAATTGCAACAAAATTATAATTGTATTTTTATCATTCAATTTTATACTGAAATATTGAATGTGTGGACAGGGCTGGGGAAGGTCTGTAGTTACTAATCAACAGGACCGACCAACCGGATCAACCGAAACTTTGGGGGGGGGGGGGGGAAAAAAGGTCAGAGGAAGGTAAAATTGCCTTGTACAAAACAACAAAACAAAAAAGCAGCAAAATCTGAAAGGAATATCTCTCTCTCTCTCTCTCTCCTCTCTCTCTCTCTATATATATATATTAGGGTGTTTCATACCTATAGGGTAAAATAAAAATGAGCTTGGAGTTTTAATCCACACGTTTCTCCGTATTCTAAAGAACAAGAAAACACGTTTGTGCAAGTTTGAACCAGATCGCGCTGCATTTAGAGGTCCCCAACTTTGACGACTTTTTGTCAGTTCATTTCTCGCCTGCCTGCAGTGAAGACGGTTTTCTTCGTCACTTGAGCGGTTCGTGTTGTATAGCCTATTGGACAACTATGGAGGTAATTATATATGCTACTAATTATCTCATTTTACTGTGGTATTGAAATTTATTATTATTTAATTTCTGTCATTTTACTGTGGTAGTGATATTTATTATTAATATTACATGAAATTAATTAGTCTGCATATTGGACAACTAAGCTGGTAATTATTTATGATACTAATTAATGTAATTTTACTGCGGTATTGAAATTTATTTAATTAATGAATTGTCAAAGAGAACGTAGTGTACACGTATCAGTTTTATAAATAAAGAAAAGCAGTAACTGGGACTCGAACCAGTGTCATAGCCGTTTGGCGGCATCGCTCAAGTCGGCGTACACAGCACGCTATCCACTCCCTAGATGGTGTAGTGGATAGCGTGCTGTGTACGCCGACTTGAGCGATGCCGCCAAACGGCTATGACACTGGTTCGAGTCCCAGTTACTGCTTTTCTTTATTTAATTAATGAAATTAATTACGATGTGAAATTATTTCTGTGGAATTATTTAGTTTGTTTTCTTTTCCAGGTGTCTACCAGAGCGAAAACAGAAGTGTTTCTTATTGGCCAGACGGATGCGAACATCACATCAAGTGGCCTTCCAACTCAGTTGCAAGTACTCAAAAAGTACTTTTACCACCAAAAGGAGCAAAAATTTGGACGTACTAAATGCCTGAACCTGTGCCTGGATGCCTGTCTCATATTTTGGGAGAGAGCGAGAATCCCCATGATGCGTCGAGATTCGGCCTTGAGGAAGATGGAATCCCTTCTCAAGGAATACGACCGGCTTGTGAAGCACAAGTCACATAAAGCAGAGTCCTTCCGAGTGAAGGAGGCGATGTTCAAGGAGGCAATAGCGAAGAAGATCATGGACATTGCTCATTCACAGGCTAAGGAAATGATGAAGAATCAGGAGGACATCCACTTTCTCGACATGCAGCGTGAAGATCCAAATTCCTGCAGCATGGGCCCTGTTGACATGAAGCTTCACTATAAGGAGATTAGGAAAAGGAAGAGGCTGGACAAGATTAAGGAACAACAGGAGAAGGCCAGGAAGGAACAAGGAGCTGCAGAAGATACGGGGGCTTTAGTGATTTCAACTTCGTCAGAGACTGACTCAGATGTCGTTGACCCAACCGTGGAAGTTTTTCCATCCTCCTCCAAGGGAAATACCAAGAAGCGACGCAGGAATCTGATCTCACAGGATGTGACGACTACCTACGATCGGCTGAATATTTCCTACCGCGATTCAGCTTTGTCGTACGCTGCAGCGGCTAAATCACTAGGTTTGACTTGGATGAACTGTCCATTTCTGCCAGTACCATGTACCGCACACGCAAGGCTCTCAGGAAGGTGGCTGCTGAAAGTTATCAATCCGACGAAGTTTGTCCTGGTCAGCCTCTTGTTTGCATTGGGACGGTAAGCTCCTACCTGACAATGAGCAATGGAAGGAGAGCGTTGACCGGATCGCCGTCCTCGTCTCTGGCGACGGCAAGGAGAAGTTGCTCGGCGTTCCTAAGGTGACGTCCGGAACCGGCGAGAAGATAGCGCGAGTTTGCTTGGATTTGGTCAAGGAACACAGGATGGAAGAGCGCGTGCGGGGACTGTCTTTCGACACGACAGCGTCGAACACCGGGATTCATATCGGGGCCTGCGTCCTGATTGAGAAAGGTCTTGGCAGAGAACTCATGTACTTCCCACTGTCGGCATCATATCTATGAAGTCATCCTCAGCTCCGTCTTCAAGCGTGCATACGGCCCTTCAAGTGGCCCCGATATACCCGTTTTCAAGAGGTTTCAGGCACAATGGAAGTTCATCGACCGGTTGGACGTGCGGCCGTACGATTTTGCTCAAGTCAATGACTCTATGAGGGAACTGAGGGAGAAGTCAGTCCTGCTGGTGAGAGGGATGGTGAGCACGTCGCATCAGCGCGATGACTACAAGGAACTGCTACAGTTGGTTCTCATCTTCCTGGGAGAAGCAAAAGTGGTGGATTTCCCTCTCAGAGCCCCTGGCGCTTACCATCACGCTCGATGGATGGCGATAGCCATCTACTCCTTGAAAGTAATTCTACTGAAGAAGCAGTTCAAGATGTCGAGTCACGAGTTGGAAGCTTGACAGCCGTAGGTCTCTTCGTGTCCCTCGTCTACATCCGAGGTTGGACTCGTGCTGCAACCTCAAGCAAGGCTGCCGCAGTTGATCTGGAATTTCTGCGTGACGCGGAAGCCTTTGCCATGTCGGGATTCGTGTGTTAACGCTGCGCAAGAAGCCATGTCTCGACACCTATGGTACATCTCTGAGACTCTTATTGCCATGGCGTTCTTCGACGCAGATGTGGCAGATGAAGAAAAGGCTCAGATGGTCGTCAGTTTGGGTAAGCCCGCATCGAAAAAGGAACTCAAGCGACCCCAAGGGAAGAACGTCAGGAATCTTGTCTCGAAACACCTGGCGGAGTTCGTGACAGGAAAGACGATGGCTTTCTTCCATGCATTCGACTTGGACACAGAATTCTTGAAAAAGCCAGTTGCCGAGTGGACTGAAGTAGAGGGCTTCAAGCAAGCAGCGGCAACTGTTAACAAAATCTCTGTCGTCAACGATCGAGCCGAAAGAGCCATCGCGCTCACCAAAGAGTTCAACTGTTCTCTGACGAAGAACGAAGAGCAGAAGCAGTATTTGCTCAAAACTGTGATGCAGAATAGGGCGAAATACCCGAATAAAACCAAGAAGGATTTCATGGACAAATGATTCGCAAGAAGTGGTTATGTTTTTTGTATCTTTGTGAAAATGTGTAGTGAAATGGTACTCGTTTGTTGAATAAAAATTCATTGACAGATTTTTGTTTAATTTTTTCCGTTTATGATCTGCCAGAGCATCAAACTGGGGACCCGTAAACTTTAAACTATTGAATTAATACTTCGGTTTATCAGTCTCCTCAGCAAATGGAACAAGGGGATCCATGTGGATTAAAATTTTTCCAAACTTTTAATTTATGAAACACCCTAATATATATATATATATATATATATAATAATTTCTTTGTTCATATGCATTTAATAGAATTTGTGTTGGTTTTTAAATATTATTTATGATTTTTCTTTCAAAGAATCTCAATGTTTTGATAGTTGTAAATTGAGAATTTACAATTCATTTGTGGGAAACAGATTTAATTATAGTTGGCAATTTGAAGTTGTTGGAAGGCTTATATATATACTGTATATATATATATATATGATATATATATATATATATATATATATATATATATATATATATATATATATTGTTTTTGGTTGTTCACTATCTCTTTAGGGAAAATCATCAGTATCGGCTTGGTTGGGGACCGATTCTAATTCTTTATCGTTGTTTACCCTGATAAGGTTTGATGAAGAAGAGAGTTGCTTTTTTTTATTTCCCTCTCCGATTTCTCAACTGGTATAATTGATCGTGTATTATTATTAATATTATTATTATTATTATTATTATTATTAATCACGTGTCTTCTCTTCTCCATTCATGGTTTATGGATCTCTATCAGCAACTTCGTTATGTCACGATTTTTGATTCATACCTTTTCCGACCATCGAGTCGAAGGACGCGTCCCTTTGGAATGGACTCGAAGCGTGTCTCATCGAATCTCATATAGTTTCACTGGAATCTGTGAGACACGGGAAACTTTATCAAACTAACGTTTTCACATACCTCGCTCGAACTATGAAATTGAGTCAAATCAAAATCGACGATCAGGAACCGCGCCGATGTAAAATAACCTCCGACGAAATGGCGAAGGTGGGCAACCCACATCTGTAAAAAAAGCGCAAGTACAACTGTAAAAAAGGAAATGAAAGTAATTTTAGGAAAAAGAATGAAGTGTGTGAGAGCAAAGATGGAATTTTTGCATCTTAATCACCACAATTTGTACACTTACTCCCTTTTCAAACTTTTGAGATTAACAATGCTTTTATCTCAGTGGGTAACACAGTTTGCCTTTAAACGAAGTGAAGATACTAAGGTCGTGGGTTCGAATCCTGGTTCTGGTAATAATAATCCAGGCGTTAGTGCGATGGGCCGCATTAGTCTGGACTGAGCGCTTCGCCAATTTCTGGCTTTCGTCAGTGAATATTATTATTATTATTATTATTATTATTACAGTTATAAATAACAGATGCAACTTTTTTGGTTTACTCTGTATGGATGTATAATAACAGAGACATAGACGGATAGACAAGCAGATAAGTATGGAGAGAGAGAGAGAGAGAGAGAGAGAGAGAGAGAGAGAGAGAGAGAGAACGTTTCAAAACTTATGGAGACAAATGTTCAAAGGTTTTCAGTAAAATCTATAAAGACATAGACGCGTCGTGTCCACAGACATTTCATGGAGGAGGAAACTCGAAACACGTGATTACAACGTAATTAAATCATCCATCCATTCATTAATTAACCCTTTCAGTAGCGCCTACGGCACTTTGCTCATTTTGTTCTGGTTAACGTCAGAGGATTTTACTCACCATCAGAGAAACCCCCTATATATGTATTAAAGCGTTAAATCTATCTATTTCTCACACCAAACTAGCCGCATAGGCATACACGGTGCTTAAACAGTCACTGAGAAACTGAACTAAGAAAATGATAATTGATACCAGTACCTCCCCAACAACATATATAACTCTAAAAGAAGGAATGGTTGGATCCTGGCCACAGAAAAAGTGTGGGGAACCATGAGCGCCGTTTTCTTTGTCGAAATTTTGACTAAAAATGATAGGGAATAACGAAGATGGTAAACTTTGGACAAATAATAGGAATAAAACTTAAATACACAGTAATATGTATAGTAAAGTGCTGTGCCATGTACCGGGGCCCACACGGCCCATTGCTTAATCAAACGCCGCCAACATAGAGAACCTACGTGATTACTCACCACAAATGAATTGTGCAAAAAATGTAGCCCTACGGTACTCATTGGCTTCTACAAAACCAGTAATTAGGAAGGTTTCACCACAAAAATTTGAACGCAGTAACGAAAAAAACAACAACAACCAGATTTCACATAAAGATTTCATAACCAAAACGCGACAGACAACGAACTACTATTAAATTTTACTCTTTTTCTATTATTTCTATTATTATTTCTATTAAAATTTTCTATTATTTCAATTTCCATTTGTAATACCAGAGTTAACTAAATGCAACATTATTTTATTTTCCACAAATTCTATTTATATTTGACATATTTTCCTATATGTAAAAATAGAAATGAATCTCAAAGACTTTTGCCCAGAAAAGCTGTTATGCTTCCCAACGGCAAATTCAGATAAGAATAACTTAATTAAAATTAAAAATTAAACGTTAATTCCAACATTGTGTAAACCAGTATGGATGTAATGTATTCTTTTTCAAGTATTTGCAATTCCATTACAATTTAGAGCTTGGCAATGTTCAAATGTTTATTGAATTCAGTAGCCCATGAGTTGGGAAAATGTTTAGAAAGATGACGGTATCTTCTAGTAGTATCGTGACAAAATTGTCGAAGGGGTAATTGAGGATGGGGGATGCAAAATTGTTGAGGGGGTAATAGCTGACCATGGAGGGATGGGGGATAGAAAAGTAATAATAATATGCATCGTTGACTGATACAGAACGGAAAAATACTGTAATAATAATTTATGATCTGCCAGAGAGAGAGAGAGAGAGAGAGAGAGAGAGAGAGAGAGAGAGAGAGAGAGTTACAAGGAGTTACAAGGAAAAGAAGTACCTCAAAAGGCCTTGCGGCCCATATCGAGGAGGTACCAATGGCAACGGGTGCCAGGGAAAATTTTGTACACACTCAAATAGTGTGCAAGATTTGGTCTAACCTTTTCTTGAACTGATCCACAGAGGAACTGTTCACAACTTCCGAAGGTAACCTGTTCCATGTGTCACAGATCTTATACGTAAAGTAATTCCCACACACACTAGTCCTAAACCGTTTCAAATCCAACTTCCAACCATTGTTGCGAGTTGGGTTATCATTTAAACTAAACATACTTCTAAAATCGACATCGTTGAACCCTCGTAAGAGCTTGAAAACCTCGATCAGTTGACCGCGCAGCCTCCGAGTTTCAAGCGAAAACAAGTTCAGGGCGCGTAACCGTCGATTGTAGCCCATATGCCTAACGGAAGGGATTAACTTTGTGGCCCTCGCCTGCACTCGCTCCAGCCTCTCAATATCTTTCCTGAGGGCGGGCGACCAGAACTGCACAGCATACTCCAGGTGCGGCCGAACAAGGGAATTGTACAGTGAGAGCACAATCTCCTTGTTCCGAAACTGAAATTGCCTCCTGATATAACCCAATAGTTTCTGGGCTTTCTTTTCCACCTCTACGCACTGTTTCGTAAACTTAAGGTCGCTGCTAATTAGCACACCCAAGTCCTTTTCTAAATCAGTCACCTCGATATTACTACCCAACATCGAGTAGTCCGACTTGGGATTGGCGTAGCCAATGTGCATCACTTTGCATTACCCAAGTTAAACGGCATTTGCCATTTTTCGGACCACTCTCCTATCCTACCTAGGTCCGCACGCAGTTCCTCGATCGCTTCGGGCGTCCCAACATTGGCCCCAAGCTTGGTGTCATCAGCGAATTTGGCGATCCGACTGACGATGCCACCGTCGATATCATTTATGTAAATGATAAACAACAGTGGCCCCAAAACGGAACCCTGAGGAACCCCACTAGTGACCGAGGCCCAACCCGAACTAGCACCTTTAATTACCACCTTCTGCCGCCTATTCCTCAGCCAGTTTTCAATCCACCTACCTATTTCCCCACCGATACCCAGCGCGCGCACTTTCGCCATTAGCTGGCGGTGAGGTACCTTATCAAAGGCTTTCTGAAAGTCGAGATAAAGTATATCAATCGCCCTACTCTTATCGTACTCACTCAACATGACGTGGAAAAACTCAAGCAAGTTGGTGAGACACGACCTATGCCGTCTAAACCCATGTTGGGAGTCCCCAAGCAGCTTGTAGGAATCCAAATGGTCAACGATCCTATCAGCTATTATCCCTTCTAATAATTTACCTACAACTGAAGTGAGACTAATGGGACGATAGTTCCCTGCACTTTCGTGATCCCCTTTCTTAAAGATAGGGGTCACGTTGGCTTCCCTCCAGTCACCAGGCACCTGGCCCATCTCCAACGATTTGTTGAAGACTGTAGCAAGGTGGGGAGCCACCTGGTCGCGCACTTCTCGCAACACTCTGGGGAGAAACTGGTCTGGCCCAGGAGCCTTAAACGCGCTCAGTTTGTCTATTCTATCGGAGAGAGAGAGAGAGAGAGAGAGAGAGAGAGAGAGTGAGAGAGAGAGAGAGAGAGAAAACACCACAAAGTCAAACAGAATAGTGCAATGGCTGTAATGAACAATTTTAATTTAATAGGAAGAAATATCTTAGAAAATATATATATGTAAAAAGTGAACAATGAACAATTCCTACACCATCATTATATGAATTCATTGTCCATTTTTACATAAGAACCAAAATCGCTTAACGCGAGTTTGGATAATAATTTTACTTGTAGCTTCCTATTTTTGTTCATGTCACAACCCTACGATCTACCCTTTCTATGGTTTAGTCGTATCCATCATCCATTTTCCATTTGCTATAAAAGTTATTATAATTAATTATGAATTGTCTTGCATCTTATCCCCGCCCCCATACGTCCATATTTTAGCTTGACCATTATCGTATGTAATTTTTATTAAATAATCATCTTTACTCGTGTCAATCATGAAATGCAAAACTTTCGCAGTTCGTTCGGGAACGCGAAAAAACGTTCTCGTATTATTTTTTTCATTTTTATTTTTATTATATTGACCTCCCGAGATGAACTCGAATAAATGCTTAGCAAGATCACATTCCGCTCATCGCAGCAGAATTCGAACGCTCAAAGTTAAAAAGTCTCCTTTCGCTTTGATTCGAATTTATAACATTATCATGTGTTATGTTATATTATGTGTTATGTTATTATAATATACTGTATTGTTTCTCTGCCTGGCCACTAGTTCGTTATCGGCTTACGTCACATAGTTATCCCCGTTCTCATTACTTGTACTTACTATTTCTACCTAACTGTCATTCAAATTCCGTATTACTTATGTATTACGTTATCATAAATATCGTATTTTCATCCGCTTTCCTCATCGCTGGCTAATTAGACTTTCAAACTCTGATAACCAACCAGGTTCTAATATTATTTAACATAATTTGGCGTAATTATTGTTAACTATAAATATATAACATTGTTGTTAATCCCCTTTAAATTATAGAACAATGGTTAACTCCCCTTCATTATATCAATGGTATCACCTATTTAGATTATTTCAGTAGTAGATATGTCAATTAACAATTTGCTAAAATTGTAATTAAATGTAATCCTTTAATATAATGTAATTGATGTAATGTACTTTAATAGAAGTGTAATTAAACAATGAGTGAATATGAATTAATTGGTAATTGTAATCGTAATTGTAATGAACCAAAATTAATACGTACTCAGTCATGTACTCAAAATTGTGCTTATGTGCTAATACGAAATTATATCGCTTTCAGGAATGTAGAATCAGCGATAGTTGTTCTTTTTTATTTTTATTTTTTTTATTCTTTTTAGTTGAAATCTTCCAAAAAAAAACATCTGATCATGTATTTAAAAAGGGGGGAAACTTAACCTTCGATTGTCTCCCCCAAACATTAGACTATATTATGCATGTACTTGTAAAATTAGGACCATCTTCAGATTAGCACTTCAATTAGAGCACTTCATTATTAGACTTCATTTATTAGACTTCTGCATTAGACTTCTGATTAGCACTTCATCGTTGTACTTCAGATTAGCACCTCATTAGGAGGGGGCAGAGGCCCCTTGCCTCCTTAACTTAAGTATTTTTAGATTCCGGCCTGAGCCATGGTCGAAAGAGGTCGAACCTCTACCCCTGTAAATTCAGACCAACTGTATATTTTTAAGAAGTAAACCAAAGTAAGAGAACGTTTTTATTTTCCCTCGAGTTGGGCTATCTTCTATTATTGGAAGAAAAGAATTAACAGAGTGTCGACCCCATAAAGCGAGAGAAAAGAATTAGAAAGAATTATAGAAAAGTATAAAGAAGAAACATCCGTTGCTTGCCTCCGAACCAGAACCCCCCCGTCGAATCCGAACCGACTCAGGGCCATAAAGGGGGGGTTAACATATATATAATCTATTCTAAATACTGAGGCCTTCCTGTATAAATTAGATAAGATATTATCAGAAGAGATTAGAAGCTAGCTTCGAAGGAATGTAAGCGCGCGGCAAGAGATAGTCTATTTGTCCCGTATCGGTACATCTCGGACCAGAGAGCTAAAATGAAGAATAATTAGCATAAGGGTATATTTTCAAATATATATATAGTGGAGCTAGTTTTAGATGTTTAAGGTGATAATGATTTAATTGTATGCAACGATTGATTTAGGCAATGACTGATTGCTTTATAATGATAGGCTGGGTTAATTACTTATATTGTAATACAATATCACCGATTGGAATGAATTGTTATTTGATTAGATCCACCATACTATTGGAAGTGACCGAAAAGGCAGCGAGGTCACCAGCTTGATTTACGCTCAAGCAAATTAATATTAAGGTTATGAAAGACACCTTACTTTTGTAGTTTTATTATGAAAATAAATCCGTTATTTTATTCACTGTGATATAACAAAGAATTGACAGTAATTAATTGGTAGTTTTACGTTATGCTTATGGCATAGGCTTAGCTAATAAGATGAAATGTTAATAGCTTAATTGACACGTAATAAATAATGTAATACTCATCGATGGTATGTAAATGGCATGCAACATAGAACATTGAATAAGCCTAGTTAATGATATAAAGAATGCACGTGCGTTTGGTACATTGAATGGAAAACATGACACTGATTAAGTAGGCTAAATGATTGCATGGATGCACATAGAATAATTGATGTGGCCTAATAATAATGGATTGAAATGCTTGCACAGTATCATTTATATAAAGGACATTATGTGATGTTAAGTGATTACGTCAAGAGAACATTTATTTAAACACACATTTATATGACTTGAACATAATGACGGATGGTACGCGGAAATAAACGGTATTGAATTGACACTTGAATTGGATGATAGGCCTACTGCGTTATTAACGGGAGTCAATGGACGCGTGATTACACACTTTGGGAGTATAGCCTACCGTTCGGCGGTAGGCTAATGTAGGTTTCAAGAGTACTTACGAATATGATGCACTTAGCTTAGGGCAATGTAAAAACTTGAAGACGGGCTGAAGACAGAACCATTACGCAGATTCGAGCTGTCGTTGTCCATTAAGCCTCTTGAGATGATGGATGTAGGCTTCGTGGAGGCCTGAGGTGATGTTACTTCTCGAGGTGCAGGCTGGCCTTATGATCAGCCTGTGGTGCTGAATAATCTCGAGGAATGTAGAGAAACTTGAAGGCCGACCCGGCAAACCGCAGGCCCGAAGTGATTCCGGTTGGGCCTCGTTGGATTGCTTCTGCAGGTGGTCTTTAGATCTTACGTGAAGACAAATTGTAGGCCCTGAAGAAAGTAGCGGCCGTGGCCCCTCGGCCAGGGGGCCGGAAAGCGGTTGGTGGACGCGCTGCTCACGTGATGACGTGCGTCCAAGTGTGAGAGAGAGTGAGTGAGGGTGAGTATAAAGTGGAAACTCCTTTTATACCGTAGGCCTGTGACGTAGACTTCATTCTAATGACGGTTTGTCCACGCGTCTTTTAGTCGTTAACGGTTTTTGTTCGCTCCCATTGGGGAAAAATAGACGCTCCATTGTTTTACTCTTGCCCACGTGTGTTCCAACCTGTTTTATGGTAGCGTGGAAAGAAAGTATGTCTGTCGATTTGTTGGTCTATTTCTTGTCGATCCGCTACATATATATATACAATATATATATATATATATATATATATATATATATATATATATATATATATATATATGCTTGCTTTTATGTGCTTTTATGTGAGTTCGAACGACGGTTCAGGATTGACCTGCGGTCGACCCCTCTGCAGCATCCCGCCTCATTTGTGGGATTTGGTGAAGGAGGGAATTGTTGTCTGATCTCCTCCTTCCCTCGTAGCCAGCCACGCATGTAAAAGTTAGTGGATTGTTGGGGGTTAAGCTCAGCTCACAAAAAGCTTGAAGCGGGGAGAATGGAAAGAAATCACTGGGACACATATATACTAGGGGCACTCAATATATTTTGCCCCACCCTTTTTTCTTAGCTAAATAATAGGGCATGGGGCTGAAATGTCTTTTGGGCCGTAACGTAAGTATGAACTTTCTGCGCTTCACATAATCGGATTTTTCCAGTTTGAACTTCCCCTCCTTGTATAAACCTCTTTTAAACACCCTTGTATAAAACCGATGGTTAACGCAGTTTCGAAAATGGCGTCTGACAGTGATGTGCGTCGTAAACAGAGAGCTGTTATCGAGTTCTTAACCGCAGAGAAGGAAACAGTTGGAAATATTCACAAACGTCTACAAAACGTTTACGGAGGTGCTGTTGTTGATCGAAGCACAGTTGGACGCTGGTCTAAACGTGCGAGATCATCGGAGAGAGGGAGAGCCAACGTCGGTGATGAGTCACGCAGCGGTCGCCCGGCATCGGCTGTGACATTTCACACTGTGTAACGTGCTAACAGCATCATTCGATCAAATCAGTGCGTCACATACAATGAGCTATCACTGGAGCTAGGAATTAGTGAAGGAATACGAATACGATAATTCAGCAACTGCGATACTCAAAAGTGTGTTCACGGTTTGTTCCTCTCGAACTGACTGAAGATCACAAAGCCCAAAGAAAAGAAATTGCCTCTGAGTCGTTGGTTCGATACGAGACGACAGAAGGGGATGACTTCCTTTCACGAATTGTGACTGGAGATGAGACTTGGGTACACCACTTTGAACCTGAAACAAAACACCAATCCATGGAGTGGCATCACGCAGACTCCCCACGCAAGAAAAAGTTCAAAATGGCTCCCTCTGCAGGAAAGGTTATGGCCACCATCTTCTGGGACATGAAAGGGGTGATTCTGGTGGACATTATGAAGAAAGAACAAACAATCAACTCAGAGGCATATATTGCTACCCTACGTTCGACTCCAGAGACGTATAAAGCGAGTTCGACCGGAGAGAAAACTGGAAGACGTCCTTCTTTTGCACGACAACGCGAGACCACACAACAGTTTGCAAACAAAGAGGCCATCACAAAACTGCGCTTGACTGTGTTACCACACCCTCCATACAGCCCGGATCTGGTACCTTGAGATTTCCATTTGTTTGGTCCAATGAAGGATGCTATTCGTGGAAGAAAGTTTCAGAGTGACGATGAGGTTGTTGAGGAGGTTAAGAGGTGGCTTCAGCGGAACCTAGCGGACTTTTACGAGCAAAGAATAAAGGCCCTTGTTTCGAGGTGGAGGAAAGCCGTAGAAAAGGATGGAGACTATGTGGAAAAAATAAAAACTTGTTAAAAAGGTATGTAACTACTTGTGTACATAATTTCTGGAACTTACAAGGAAACTTGGAAAGAAAAAAAAAAAGGTGGAGCAAAATATATTTTGAGTGGCCCTCGTATGTATATATGTTACAACAATATATATATTATATATATATATATATATATATATATATATATATATATATATTACATTATTATATAACATTATTACATTACCAAGTTACCATTAATTGAAATGATAACTGAATAATTTTATTTTAATATACCCCGAATGAATGTTTATTCATCAAATATATATTTTTGTTTTCTGATCTCATTTAATATTTGCATGCGGGTGTTAATTTTACAAAGAGTGGACGACCGTGATGCGTGCGTGTGTTTTTCTGTGCATAGCGCCTGAGAAGTTATGCATAGATGGTTGCGAGGTATAGGAGAAGAACGGTAACAACTTCCCCTACACCCACTCTTACAAATGAGAGGAAATGTTGTAGCTTGGTTTGGGGGCGTAGTCGTCACAGAAGCGTTCGGCATTCACACACACACACACACACACACACACACACACACACATATATATATATATATATATATACACACACACACACACATACATACATATATATATACACACACACACACACACACTCACACATATATACTGTATATATATATATATATATTCTTTTTATTTTTTATCTATCTATATTCAAGGTTAGTTTGTAGGTTAGGTTAGGTTACAATACTCTATATTCTCCAAAAAAACAAATCTAGACATCACAAATTGGTCCGAGTTTTATCTTTTGCATAAACGAATTATTGTAGTATAAAGATTGAGGTCGGAGGCTCGACTTCCGATGGTATAATATCACTGTTATACCTAAAACAGATTTGAATGGTGGCTGCTAAAGTTCATAGTATGACGTCCCACAGTCTCTCACACACACACACACACACACACACACACACACACACACATATATATATAATATATATATATATATATATTTATAAATACAAATTTTTATTTTCAAGTTTAGTTTAGGTTAGGTTAGATTATGCTACATTTAATTTTCTACTTTTTTGTGGGGGATGGCACCCTCTTGACATTTTTGCATCTCCTACTTCCCCATTTGCCCCTCAACAATTTTGCATCCCCCATCTTCCAATTACCCCCTCGACATTTTTTCAACCATACTACTCCTATGATGGATGCATATATGTAGAGGACCTTAAAAATGTAGTGTAGCTTCGGCAGGTGCCATCGCCCGGAGCTCATTGCATGGGTAATAGGGTGGAGTGCAAAATATTTTTTTTGAATTTCAAAGTGCTTGGGGGTCGGGAAAGTTGCGTATTTATGCGAAACGTACTGTGTGAAATTTTTGTAATCGTACGGCTATAATTAAATTGTGCACACTGAACTCAAAGTTTTTAAAAATTGGCAAAATTACTAAAATTTCGCCATTTTTATTTTCAGTTTTTTGGGGCACGTACTGTGTGAAATTTTTGTAATTTTGTAATTTAATTTAATAAAAATGGCGAAATTTTAGTAATTTTGCCAGTTTTTAAAAACTTTGAGTTCAGTGTGCACAATTTAATTATAGCCGTACGATTACAAAAATTTCACACAGTACGTTTCACATAAATACGCAACTTTCCCGACCCTGAGCATTTTGAAATTAAAATTTTTTTTTTTCATTCCACCCTAATGGTTAACCTGTTTCCCTATAAGCGAAGTGAAGACGCTGAGTTCGGGGGTTCGAATTCCGATAATGCTGTTAATAATAATCCAGGAGTTAGCGCAATGGGCCACATTATTCTGGATTGAGCGCTGTGCCAGTTTCTGGCACTCTTCACTGATTATCTTCGGCCGGTGCAGTTTGAGGAATCACATATAATATATACACTGTATTTATTTCCTTTTAATTTTTGGGGTAAATAACAACATTTTTATGATTAAAAACATTTTAACTTTATGTTAAAAACTGTTAATTGCTTTTTCTCTAATAAATTACAAAAAGATTAAGTCTAATAATTTTATGCTACATAAATAATGTTAAACTTAACAAAATTTTCGCACACACACACACACACACACACACACATATATATATATATATATATATATATATATATAGGCTATATACCTTACCTTACACCTTTGGTAACCTTTCGTTAGATTCCCCCGAATTGTTCATTCTGACGAAGGTCAAGCTTTTCACTCCACCTTAGACCTACAGTTTAACATGGAATCCGAACCACGCGCCACAGCAGCCCAGCGTCTAGGCCACCCAGGGTACCCATTTATCGACCAACCACTTTCTTTATTGTGTGGAAGGATGAACAGCTGGGTTTTGCTGTGCGCCGGCTGCCGTCACCTGGTCTCGATCCCGGGGCTGATGGATTCGTAGTCAGCGACGCTAACCACTACACTACTCTCCTCTCTTAGGTTACCTTCCCAAGTTAGAGAACCCCTTTTGGGGGAAGGTCATTCTCCCGGACCTACCCCTTCTCCCCCCTTCATGCAGCTTGGGGGCTAAACACCTCCCCCTTGTTTGCACACCCCTCCCCCATGGATGCCAAACCCCCCACCCTCCTTGCAACAATTGATCAACAATGCAATTGATTTGCACTCTACCATTTTATATATATATATATTATATATATATATATATATATATATATATATATATATATATAAAGAATTATTCAAAATAATTTAGACACACTTTTAAAATATTTATTTTGTATATTAATTGCACTTAGTAAACTGTGTGTGTGTGTGTGTGTATATATATATATATATATATATATATATATATATATATATATATATATATATATATATATATATATATATATATAAATAAAGCATTACTCAAAATAATGTAGACACATTTTTAAATTATTTATTTTGTATATTAACTGCACTTAATAAACAAAAACTTTACTATATACATAAGTAAGCATGTAAAAACAACATTTAATACTCATTTTATGTTAAATGTTCAAAATGTCCACCATTTACACCCAAACACGCGTCGAAACGCAGATTGGAACATTGTAGTCGTCATATTTGTTGAGGTTTTGCGTGCATACTTCCCGAACAATCGCTTCCTGTAAGTGTTGCACATTTTGAGGAGTAGTACCATACACTTTGTCCTTCAGGTGTCCTCACAGATAGAAATCCAGAGATATAAGATCAGGTAACCTTGGAGGATATTCAGTAGCGGTTTCAGGAAACTCTGTATCAAGAAAAGCTCGAACATCTCTGTGATAATGTGGCGGTGCGCCATTTTGCTGAAAGTAAACCTCACGGTTCGCATACAGATGTCGTATTGCATAACCGCATCATTACGCATCATTTCCAAATGATTTTGACTCGTTACAGTACTATTAAAAAGAATCGTCCAACTATGCCACGAGAAGAAAACCTAAGCCATACCGTAAGGGCTGGCAGATTAACATGATCCTTCGCATAAATGTTGGGGTTTTGCACTGCTCAAAACACACTCCTCAAATTCACAATGTTCATTACTGATAGCAGTGAACCACTCGCAGAAATTTGCTCTTCTATTATGATCATCCTTGTTAAGAACGTGCAAAAGCCTAGGCATATATGGTTTCCACTTTAATTACTTTAAAATACGATGAACGTGAACGGTAGGTTGACTGATCCCTGATTCACGCGCACAGGGCATTATTGACTTTTTGGAGAACGCTGGTAACGCCGTTATTAGAGTTTTTACATTTTCTTCACTTCGCGCTGCGTTTTCTTCCGCACTTGATTTTTTCCACATTTCGGACAGTTTCTTCAAATTTATCACGTTTGCGCCTAATTGTTGTACGAGTGGGAGCTGCTCTTCCATACTCTCGTGTCCAGACACATTGCGCTTCCTTTACATTTCCATACTTCCAGTACCACTGCTAAATGTTCTTCCTCCATTCGAAAATCAGCCATGTATCCGCCATATTAAAATGTTAAAGATGGCTTATGCTTAGGCCACGTAAGATGCTAACATAACTTAGTCTATGCAACTCCTAATGCATCCCATACACACACACACACACACACACACACACACACACATATATATATATATATATATATATATATATATATATATATATATATAAATAAATAAATGCGTGAAAAAAACAAACGAAAATCTATTAGGAAAACTGAGATAAGGAACGATATTAATTCCACATAAATATTAATCTAACGCGTTCATGTATTCCATTTTCTTGTCATCATTCTGCGTCCGTATTTTTTTCCAGTAAATTGAAATCGTCGTAGGTTCGTATTTACAGTGGGCGGTTATCTGTATTATTACTATTGGCGTGATCGCTTAGCGTCAACAAATGTCTCCCCTCCCCCCCCCTACCGCATTCGACACACTGAATCGACACACTGAATTGTAATGATATGTTACAATTGGTTCAGTTCAATTCAATTTTCCTCCAATGCAACAACAAAAAGAATGAAAAGAAAAAAAAAAAAAAATTGATAACATTTGAAGGAAAGTAAAAAACCCCCCCAAAAAAAAGAACCAAAAAAATTTTATGGCTACTGGAAAGAATTCGCCTCACTAAACTTCATTTATTCATTATAGACTCGTTTTTGTACAGTTATGTCGCATATATACGGTATTTATTGTCGGTTTTTGTACGGTATTGAAACCCATCTTCCGCCCTCGATATACAGAAACGCATCTTTAAGTTATAGCGCAATTTTTTAATACACAGTGTGTGTGTGTATATATATATATATATATATATGTTTTATTTGTTTTTTAGGGAATTTGGGATGAGGGAGGTAATAAGCATTCATGTTTTTTTTGTGGGGGTGGGGGGGCAGGAATAAAAGTATGAAAATTACTTACGTCAAAAGGTTTCAGTATGAGCTCCCAGAGCTCATTAGCTCAGTGGGTTAACATCATTTCTCTACAGGAGCTAAAGCATTGGGCTACATTAGTTGGCCTGAGCACTGTGCTAGTTTTTGCGCCTCTTCACTGATTATTATTATTATATGAGTTACCAAAGCGAGACCCCGATATAGAAGAACGCTCCATTTATATCTTTGTTCCAAATACAAAATTCCAAATCTTTATTCACAAAATAACAGAAATAACAGAATTTTACAATTTTTATATATTGATATGACATTAATATATTCATAGTATTCTTATCGGAATATGCCGTTGGAAGCTTGGAGGCATTTTAGGCAAAATTAATAGCATTTAGTTTATTTATTATGTAAATATAGTGAAAGTGGCAAGTGATAGTAACAGTGACACAAAAAATAATAATAATAGCAATAATATTAATAAATACAATATAAAGTTTACAAAATGTTACATAATTTTAAATTAAATGATTTATTGTATATTTAGTAGAAAATAAATTATGTTTAATTAGAAAATATTAAAAGAATAAATTATGAAATTAAAAATGTTTATGAAATTAGCATATTTTAAATAGTTGATTATAAGATAGCAACTTCGTTACTCTAGTTAAAATGGCAATAGTGAACTTATACATCAGTAGGAGCTAATAAAGTGCCTTTTTAGTGATGTGTGGATTACATTTAATGATGAAGGTTGTTGAATATTTATGGGAATTGCATTCCATATATCTTCTCCTTTGGAAGAGTGCATTTCCTGCAGTTTCTATTGTATAGTTAAGTTTGTGTATAAAGTCAATGGGCAGTCTGGTGTTATAACGATGGTGTATTTGATTGGGGGAGGTGATTGCTCTTTGAATGGGTGATGTATGTTGATTTTTTATATGATAATTTTGAACATAATAATAGCAACATTAAATTTGTATTAAGTTATTTAGTTTTAAAATATTTACCTCTTGAAACATTGGGAAGCGTGACTTTGTCTGTTTTCATTATTTGAAAGAACTAGCAGACATTTTTTATGAATTACTTTCAAAGGATGTTTTATATATATATTTCTTTGAGCTAACCCATGTTTAATGCAATATAATAAATATGGATGGATGAAAGATTAATTTAAAGGAGTGCGTTTTGAGGAAGGGTCTTTTTTCGTTCAAATAATACGAAGAGAAATCTTGATATTTTGGACTTGATATGTTGCACATAGCTTCTGAAATTTAGTTTTTTGTCTAAACTAATGTCAAGTACTTTAACCTCATTCACCCTTGCAGTTATGATATTGTGAAGGAAGTTTGCTTTATTATTTACCTCTTCTTTCGTGAAATCACTATTTAAATCTCCCGCAATAACACAATTGTTAACAGTATAATTGGAGGTTAGAAATCTATCGATATTTGTAACAAAAGTTGGTACGTTTCCAGTTGGTGGTCGGTAAATACCTAAAATTGAATACTGAGTGTTATGAAATAACATTTCATTTTCGAGTTTTTTTGAGGTATTGTTTATGCTTGTCAGTTCTTCGATACTTTTACTCTCGTAGTTTGAGTTTACAAATATACTTACACCTCATTCCCTATTGTTAACTCTACATGCATGGTAGCTTGTGTACCTTGGAATGTTAAAAAAGATCTTATTATTTTCATTTAACCAGGTTTCAGTTAATATAATACACGTGAATTTATGTTGTAATAATTTCAGGTTAGCTGTCAGTTCGTGAAAATGGTTTCGGAGACTGCGAATGTTTAAGTTTAGGAAAGATAGGTTGCCATTGTTCTATTTCTTGTTCAAGAAGTTGTCTGCTGAGATACAGTCGGAGTTGACTACGTTTACAGATTCATTAATTTCATTTACAGTATTGAGAGTAGTTAAACTGTATATACAGCTCACACACACACACACACACACACATATATATGTGCGCCTCGGTGGTGATGTGGTTAGCGTCGCTGACCCGGTAACTGCAGGCGGCGCGCAGCAAAACCCAGCTGTTCATCCTTCCACACAATAAAAAAAAATTGGTTGGTGGCTAAATGGGTACTCTGGATAGCCTAGTGGTTAAGACGCTGGGCTGCTGGTTGGACGTGGTTTAGATTCCACGTTAAACTGTAGGTCTAAGGTGAAGTGTCAAGCTTCACCTTCGTCAGAATGACCAATTCGGCCGGAAGTTGTCGAAAGTTGTCGAAGTCATGTTGAGTATGAATCGACACTCTTTGTCCTTCCTGAGACTTATGGGCATATATTATACCGTCCCGTAGATAACGCGAATAAATTCTTTTTTCTTTTTTAAGTTTTAATAATTTAGCAAAATTTTTTTTTGCTGTATTCACGGAGTGAATCATTATTATGAATGATCATATTATAATATATTATATATATATATATATATTATATAATATTATTAGTGATGGATCGAGTGGTCGGTTTTTCACAACCGCGGTTGCGGTTGTGTTTGCGGTTGTCGAATTTTTTCCAACCGCGGTTGCGGTTACGGTTATCATATACTAGGAAAAATGCGTAATTATTAACTGGATTTAGCCACTATAGTGCGATTAGCCACACTTGGTACATAATATATACTAAATAGTATTTATTTAGTAAATACCTTATGTTGAACACAAGTTTTGCAATACACCGCTACGCTATTTGTGTGTTGCAAAACTTGTGTTCAACATAAGGTATTTACTAAATAAATACTATTTAAATGAAGTATATTCTAAACTTATATAGCTATTATGAAAGAATAGGTCAAATTAATTAAAACCATATTTTGCACTAAGTGTGTTACCAGGATGAGGGACGAGGACCCATCGCACTGTTCATCCCACCTACCACTTTCCCCAGCCTCCACCCATTGGAAAGTTATGGATTATTATTCATTTGAAAAACTAATGTCAAACTTAATGACAGGCAGTGTGAATTTCATTTCAAGAATAATATTTTTGCTGCATTTTCACCTTTCAAGCGGCAACGCCTCTCATCGTACAACGTTCCCGCTCCACGCATAAGGAGACCCATCATTTTCTTTTTAAAAAAAGAAATATTTCTAATTAACCTAAAATTAAAATTAACTAAGCTTTTACAACCGCAACCGCACTTATGGAACGGCGGTTGCGGTTACGGTTGCGGTTGTGAATTTTTGTGCGGTTGTAGTGCGGTTGCGGTTGCGGTTATTCGATCCATCACTAATATATATATATATATATATATTAGGTTTGATATTTATAACTGGAGACATTATTTCCGATTTGTACAACTGGTCACGTAATGACATTTTCAGGAATGTTTATACCGAATTTTTCCTTGATGGCGTTCCTGACAATTTCAGTGGAGTTTTCACTTGGGGAGCCTTCAGGAACTCCGGGTCCATCGATAAAGCATAAGTTGGAGGTCCGGTGCTAGTGTCTCCGAGCAACTGATACAATGAGCAAACCAACAAGTTTTTGTGAAATTCCTGTTTGAGATCGCTGTTTAACCTCTCATTTTCTATTGCTTGGTTTTGTAGTCGATCTTCTATTGTGGATATGCTTCTATTAAGAGTGCTTTAGTTCTTTGTTTACTTCTTCTAATTTGTCTATTCTTTCATCCTTTTCTGCTAAGCAATTTAGGATAAACGATAGGTACGATTCCATCTATAAGGAAGAAGGCATACTTCTCTCCTGTTCCCTCTTGGAGACTCCTGAAGATGAGGGAATGGGGGATGCCTGTAATTGTTTCTGTTGTTGTTGTTGATTTTTGTTTCCTCTTTTTTGCCATTTTCGTAAAGTTAACTCACTTGAAATTTAGATATTTGTTGATAGTTTTTGAAAGTCTTAATGAGAGAATTTGACTCGATTTTTAGATAACGTTCTGGCTTTATGTTAAGTTTTTATTTACACATGTAGTTAAAATTTAGTCGTTCGTTCGTGTGTCTATAAGATCACTCGTTTGTTCATATGTTTGCTACTTTAAGGTCACGGGTACAGCTTCTGACCCTGTAGGACTAAGAAAGTAGTGTCGGATGTCGCTAGAAAAATTTTAAGATATTTTTTATGTAATATTATTGATTAAGTAATGTAGATTATCTGATGAGATTATAACTGTGCAATCTTGGCACGTTTACAATTGTGGTGGAACAATAACACAATGATAAACAGACTATGGAAAGTATTCTTCCATAGAAGTGTTAACGTAATTTAGACACACCCTGTATATAATTAATAAGGCTGAATTAAGTTTTGGTTTAAGGATATTTATAATATTTTGGGTATGTTTAAGGTTTTCTATATTTTTAGTTCAATAAATATACGAACTGATTTTTTGGGATCGATTGCCAACCTGTTTTTAGAGAGAAATTACTACTCTACAGAGATCAACTTGATGTTATTATTTGTATTCCAATGTGAAAAAGTGTTTGTTATGTATAGGCCTACATCTGTAAATACGTAATGCTCTTGACACTCGCGGAGCTACTGATGGGTTAACAGGTATATATATATATATATATATATATATATTTTTTTTTTCATTTGTTTCGTTCTCTCTCTCTCGTCTTGCGCGGAATATCTCCTATACAAGCGTCGTTCTTTACGTTATTTATACTGCGGTGTTCTTTGCAGTTGAATGTATATAATGTTACGGCATGCGGGAGATGCCCCCTTGGGGCATTGGTTTCTGCGAGTATGTAGAAGAATTACGACATTTGGAAGAGTGAGGCCCATGGTGTAATGGTATCGCGTCTGACCGGCAATCGGAAGATCCCGGGTTCGATTCCCAGGTGGTTACCTCATTTGTTTCGTTCTCTCTCTCTCTCGTCTTGCGCGGAATATCTCCTATACAAGCGTCGTTCTTTACGTTATTTATACTGCGTGTTCTTTGCAGTTGAATGTATATATATATATATATATATATATATACGCCTTTCAACTTTTCAAATGTTCCGCGCGATGATTCCTCATTTCACGAAGGTCAAGCTTGTCGTCCCTTCTCTCGAGTTGGCTTGTCGCCCCTCCTCTCGGGGATTGTTCTGAGCAAGGCGTCTAATCTTCTTTTGAAGATGTCTACAGCAACACTCCTTGTGTTCCTTAGGTCTTTGGGCAGCTGATTAAACAGTTTTGGTCCTCTTACAACAAAACTATTTTCTTTCAGGGTTAAGGATGTTCCCTGTCTCGCCTTTAATTTGGGAACACGACACAGTCTTCCTTTTCTACTTTCCACCGTTGTTCCTTTATTTTCCAAGTGTAAATAATGGTATATCTGTCTCTTCTTCTTTCCAGTGAATATAGGTTTAATTCGCGTAACCTTTCCCAGTAATTTAGTTCTTTGCACCCCTTGATCTTGGCTGTGAAGCTTCTCTGAATCCCTTCCAGCTGTCTAATGTCTTCTTTTTTATATGGGGATGTTAGGACCGAGCAGTATTCCAATTTGGGTATGATCAGGGTTTTCAGTAGAGGAATCATTACATTCCTATCCCTTCGTTTAAAGGTTCTCAATATCTGCCCCGTTATTCTCTTTGCTCTGTTTACTGCTATCTTAGGTACTTTTGCATTATCCTCCCAACAAAATTTTCTTTGAAGCCGGCTAACTACGGCTAACGCCTGCGGCGGGCTGTTTTTAACCTAACCTAACCTAACCAAACCAAACCTAACCTAACCTAACCTAATCCCAACACTAATTTTTTTTATAATGGAAGGAAAATAAAGTACCATAACCAAAACCAAACCAACATTATATAAAAAAATTAGTGTTGGGAGGAAAATGCAAAAGAACCCTATCTTATTTTGTGTTTCAAATTTCGCATCATCAGTCATTACAACCCCTAAATCTTTTGCTCTAGAATTTCTCTGAATTTCTTGTCCATTTGGGATATAATATTCCATGGATTTTAGGTCTTCTCTTTTTCTGTACCGTAACAGCTGAAATTTCTCAGTGTTAAACTTCATATTGTTGTCTTCCGTCCACTTGTAGATTCTGTTCATGTCGGTTTGTAGAGATCCTACTGTATATCTTCTGGGTTTCTTATTTTTCTACTGATCTTTGTGTCATCAACAAAGGATGTTACTGTGCTGTCTTTGGTAACGTCCTCATCTATGTCAGTTAACATGATTATGAAGAGTAGTGGAGCTAATACTGTTCCTTGTGGTGCTGAGCTGAGGACCTCTGATTCTGATGAAGATACTCCTTGTACTGTAACGACTTGCCGCCGCTCACTAAGGAAATTATATATCCATTTCCCTACTTTTCCTGTTATTCTCATATATTTCAGTTTACGTATTATGATTCCATGGTCACACTTGTCGAACGCTTTGGCAAATTCTGTGTATATTACATCATAGTTTTCATTACTTTCAAGTGCATCAATAATGTTGTTGTAGTGTTCCATTAGTTGTGATAGGCATGATCTGCCTGACCGAAACCCATGTTGGTTATCATTGAATTTTTCTGAGTTTCCAAAAAGTCATAGATTTTCTGTCTAACTATTCTTTCAAATATTTTAGTGAGATGAGATGTAAAAGCGACACTGGCCTATAGTTTTTGGCCTCGGATCGAACTCCTTCATATATTGGGACTATGTTCCCGCTCTTCAGGATGCCCGGTATTTCTCCCGTGTCTAGTGATCGTCTCCATATCCAATATAGGGGCTCAGCGATTGCATTCTTGCAGTTTTTGATCAGTGTGGCATTCCATTTATCCGGTCCTGCCGCTGAGTGTGTTTTTAGTTTCCCTATAGCTTGTGTAATATCATCTGTCGTAAAGTCGAAGTCCGTTATACTTTCCCCTTGTAGTTCTTCTTCAAAGAACGCGTTTCTATCACATATCAGTTTGTCAGTTTATGGGATACTGAAAGATGATTCGTACTGAGCTCTTAATATTTCAGATACTTCTGTTAGATCATCAGATAAAGTACTGTTCTCGTTTTCAAAGGTCCGATAGTCGCATATATATATAGTGTATATATATATGTATATATATATATATATATATATATATATATATATTATATATATATATTATATATATATATATATATATATATATATATTATATATATATATATGCAGTGTCCACAAATTATCTTTACAAATTCAATTGAAAATGAATTGATTTTGTAAAGATAATTTATGGACACCCTGTAAATACAATGCTAGTGATTTAAAAATACAGGTCTGTATAAACGGAAGGCTTGAGATCGCACAGTCGTGGATTTTAGTCTGGTTTGTGTAGAGTAAGCCTGCGGTAGTATGAATGTATCTGTGATTGACACAGGTGGATTTGTGCTGTCTTGTGTAGGAAACATAAACTTGTGGTGCACCTTGCTCTTGAAGAATCATGCACCTGAACTGATAATAACTGGAGGTGACCAACACAAACTGACGAGAATTTCATAGAAATAGATACGAATTCGGATATTCATTGGAATAAGGTAACATAGAACATTGTTGTGTGCTTTCAGTGGTAATGAGGTACCACGTAAAGAAGCATCGTTATTACGCTGACATTCTATTTACTAAGAAAAGATGTTGCGATGGTCTCGTGTTCCGAGTGGGTATAAGAGTAGAATAATGTTCTGTGTGATATGAAATCTTCCTTCTTCTTCTTCTTCTTTTCTCTTTAACTGTAGTTTGAATTGTGTAAACATCGATTGATATATATATATATATATATATATATATATATATAGAGAGAGAGAGAGAGAGAGAGAGAGAGAGATGACAGATAATCATGAATCGTATCACGTTTGCAGGGTTAGTCGGCAGGTGTTTTCAGAAGGCGAAATTGATAAAATTTTGTTTCCTTCCACAAGTTAGTCTTATTACCTGTGAGACCCTTAATACTAATTGCATAAATCGAGTCACCGCCTCGAGTTTTATTGTGTTTGTCGATTTTTTGTCGATATCAGCAACAAATCTTCGACCTAAATTCAATTGCCAAAGTTTTGATCGAGTAACGACGCGCTCGTCAAGCTAAAATTTGTCGAAAACGTGTTTTGATATATATATATATATATATATATATATATATATATATATATAGATAGATAGATAGATAGATAAAATTTATATATATATATATATATATATATATATAGATAGATAGATAAAATTTCTAATAATTATATTAGTAAAAATTATTAAAATCAGGACTGAACTAATGACGGAAAAATCTTATTTTAAAACAAAAAAAATGGGCTCCAAAATGGCACTTAAATGGCACTTAAATGGCAGAGGAAGGCCATTTACCTTCCTGGATATCGATTCTCACCCGCATATACTGGTTCTTCGGCCATAATCTAAAGTAGCTAATGTTAAGTGACCCCCAAGGTAGTTCAGTTTAATAACTATTACCCTATATTCCGTAATCTTCCTTAATCTAACTTAAAGTAAACTAACATAAGTGACGTTAATTTAAACTAAACGAAGGTAAACCAGCTTAATTAATCTATGTTACTTAACAGGGTTTAACCTACTACTGCACCCGTAATTATTATTAACGGTTTAATATAATGTTGAAAATGAACGCTTTTGCAAAGATTTTTTTACTTCGTATTTTGCAATTAGCAAAAAAATTAACTTAGACGCTATTATAACGTGACGTCATCGTGAAATTGGTTTTTACCATTATAAATAGATATTAAAAATTAAAATAAATTTAATAATAATTTGTTATATTTATCATAGATAATGATATTGATGTTTCGACAAAATGTTTTGTGTATTTATGCTTCGACAAAATGTTTTGTGTATTTATGCTTCGACAAAATGTTTTGTAACGTTATTGAGGCCAAAATGTTTTGAGAAGCATGACTTAGATTTGAAGAGTTTCAAAATAATAATTATAATAATATAATTATTAATAATAATAATTAGTTAGGAGTGCCACAAACTGGTACGTCCGTATTATTATTATTATTATTATTATTATTATCGGAATCCGAATTGGAGACCTCTCAGTGTCTTCATTTCGCTTATAGGAAAACTGGGTTATCCACCGAGCTACGGACGTTGGCTTTTGTATGCAGGTAGATGAAAAACAAAATTTCATGAAAAGTAAAAAGCAATACCGATATTTTTGTTCGATTTTTTTTTTTTCAGACATTTCGAAAACCTTCGACATCTATCTTCAGTCAATAGTCACTATAAGCATTCAGTCAAAGCAATGCCATATGAGTGGCTATGAGCACCTATGAGTGTCCACGCATGATCATTTCCTCTTAAATGCCAATTCCTTCGGAAGTGACCTTTTCAGAAACGACTAATTTTAATTTTTTTTTTTCATGTAGTCTAAATTATCTTTTTAATTATGTTGACATTTCCCAAATATATTTTATTATTCTTTCCGAGTTGGTCTGTCTGTCCTGAGCGTTTTAAATATTTATTTTGTTTCAGAATTATTTTGGTTTTTCACACTCGATTTCGCATTTGTGTGAGAGATAATCTTTGTCAAACATATTTTTTATTTGGTTTTATTCTACTAGACTCTTTTTAATATATCAGGTTGTAACATAAATTTTTTACTCGATTAGAAAATGGACGATAGATAATAGAATAACCTCAAGATAATGTGAAATAGTTTTAGAAATGTTGCAAAATACACGCGGCGACAATACAGAATGATACAGAATGATACAGAATGACTTAGACTAGTGTAGGATTAGGCTAATGAATATTTTCTCTGGTGTTTTTCATACAGTTACAACGCCACCCCTACGATATTACAGTAATTGAAAAAACATGGAGCCCACGAAAGAGCATATTCGACATGTGATGCTGTATGAGTTCCATAAAGGAGCTAACGCTAGTGAATCCGCAAAAAACATTCAAAGAGTTTATGGAAATGATGTTGTGAGCGAATGGATGTGTAGGAGATGGTTTGAGAAGTTCAGAAATGGAGACTTCAGTCTGAAAGATTATCAATGAACAGGACGACTAAATGAGTTAGGTGAAGAGTTGCTGAAAGCAACAGGGGAGGAAAACCCAACGGTAACTGTAAAAGAACTTGGCCCGCAACTCGGCGTTAGCCATATCACCATTCATCGTCATTTGAAGCTGTTAGGAAAAGTAGTGAAGGTTGGAAAATGGGTTCCGCATGATTTGTCACGAGCGAATCTTCAACATCGAATCGATATTTGCACATCATTGCATTCTCGGCAACTGCAAGCACCGTTTTTGAATCGGATCATCACTGGGGATGAAAAATGGGTCCTCTATAACACTACTAAGCGTCGACATCAGTGGCTTAGCCGTGAAACAAAGCTCGAACCTCAGCCAAGGAATGGACCCCAGCCAAAGAAAATTTTGCTATGCGTTTGGTGGGATATGCGAGGAATTATTCATTTTGATCTTCTGCCAGATAACCAAACAATCACAGCTGAAGTCTACTGCCAACAACTCCAACGATTGAAGATGGCATTACAAGAAAAACGTCCCGCATTAATTAATCGCAGAGGCGTTCTATTCCATCAGGATAACGCGCGCCCTCACACTGCTCGAATCACCACTGCTCAATTGGAGGCATTTGGTTGGGAAAAAATGCCTCATCCACCTTATTCTCCGGACATCGCACCTTCAGACTACCTTTTATTCAGAAGTCTGGAACACCACCTACATGGACAAAAGTTGCAACCCAGGGGAGCTATCGAAAACGAAGTGATCGCTTTTTTTAACTCGAAACCAAGGGATTTTTTCGAACGTGGCATAAAAAAACTTGTCTACAAGCGGGAGGAGGTTATAGAAAAAGAAGGGAATTATATTGATGATTAATTTGTCATTATGTCATTTAATTTTTTGTGTGAATAAACTAAAAATTCGAGCAAATTTGTCCTTATAAGTCCTTTAATTTTTGTTCTAAATGAACGAAAAAATCGAGCAGAACAGATGTTACAACCTTATATATATATATATATATATATATATATATATTATATAATATATATATATCTCAGGTAAAATATTCTTTGTTGCTAATTCATTTATAACTATATATACTATATATATACACACACACACACACACACATATATATATATACATACTGTATTTATTTTCAAATTATCAAAACGAATAATTTATTTAACATCAATTACTTAAAAATTGTATACAAAACTTTTTATGAATCAATTTGGAAAAAGCGTTTGTTTAATTTAAACAGAAATAAATTGTTAAAATTAAACATAAATTTTGCTTACTTTGGAATTAATCTCGTTGAAATTTATTACGCGAATAACCGATCTTTTCTAAAATGTTCATTCTATGTTAAAATTCGTTTATTTAACTCTTCAACTCAACTAATACAACCATATTGAGTTGTGTGAACATTATACATGCAGGAATAAATAACCATATTGAGTTGTGAACATTATACATTCAGGAATAAATATGCATATTGAGTTGTGAACATTATACATTCAGGAATAAATAACCATATTGAGTTGTGAACATTATACATGCAGGAATAAATAACCATATTGAGTTGTGAACATTATACATTCAGGAATAAATAACCATATTGAGTTGTGAACATTATACATGCAGGAATAAATAACCATATTGAGTTGTGAACATTATACATTCAGGAATAAATAACCATATTGAGTTGTGAACATTATACATGCAGGAATAAATAACCATATTGAGTTGTGAACATTATACATTCAGGAATAAATAACCATATTGAGTTGTGAACATTATACATGCAGGAATAAATAACCATATTGAGTTGTGTGAACATTATACATTCAGGAATAAATATGCATATTTTTATACCCTTAGAAGATTTAAACCATTTTTTCCTGAGATAACCTTCAAGCAACGTACGGAGTATTTTTCTCGTTAAGCCATTCAGAATTGTATCTTTGTATGATAGACTTAGTATCTATTAGTCTTCGTCTACATTTACAATTTTATGAAATAACATATTGGTTTTAGTTGAAAATGTTTATATTTGGAAGAAAAATGGCAATAATTGTAAAATTAAAACGGGTAATATTAAATTTTAAAAAGTTAAAATTTTGTAAAAAACTACATTTGTATTTATATTTTTTAAATAAAATTTAAAATAAAATTATTATTACAAAATTACATTTTCCTTAGTTATATAAAATATTATAAGATTTTAAGAAAATAAGCTTAAATAAGATATTATTTCTCCATGTATAACCCCGAAAGTGTGGTTTACTGTAAGCTATGTAGGGTCTGAGTAAAGAGGTAAAAGTAGAAAACCGGTCAGAGTTGCCAATCTAAGGTTTCCGAACAATCAGGAAAGGGAACGCGCAGCTCTATCTCCACAACCTGTTTGGTCTCTGGGATTTGTTCTGTAAATTTTCCAGTCTTTTATGACTATTTTTACAACTAGGGTAGTAAACTTTATGGCTTATTTAAACCCTCAAGAAATGGGACTTTTCCGGATACCTCCACTGGAGTCCAATCTGGACCAACAGATATATTAACTCTAAAGAGCACATACCAATTTTCATCCTATTCTGAAACCATGAATGACAATTACTGGCTAATACTTGTTTTCAACTTTCATGTAAGACAATTTTGGGAAATTTCTTCAGATATTAACATGAAAAGTCTGGGAACTACTGTTCTCATAGGTTTCTGAAGAAGCAATAGATTTCTATAAATTATGATTTGGACTCGTAGTACAAAGACAAACCCTATTTCAAAATCTGTCTCTGACTAGAATCGATTCTTTTGGGTCTCCAAAGCTCGGCCTACTGTTTTGGCCGTCATATTAAATTTAAAGGCATAACAATATGTCAATTAATCAGTAAGTTAGGAATCTAACCTCTCACCTTTAACTTTTACCCCCTTAAGGTTAGTCCAAAGTGAAGGTCAGATGCTTAGCAATCATTAATAGCAATAATACGGCTTTAACTTAGGCTCGGGCGTAACTTCTTTTGAAAGTCTAAGATAACAATAAATAATCAGTCAGGAGGGGCAAAAACTGACACAGCGCTCAGGCCAACTGATGCGGCCCATTTCCCTAACTCCTGTATCATTATTATTACCAGCATCATCGTAGTCAAACCCACGACTTTAGTATCTTTACTTTGCTTATAGAGAAACTGTGTTACTCACTATGCTTAGGACTCTTGCGAAAGTCTAAGATGCATGATTACTTTTACCTTATTGCTACAGTTTCGAAAAATGTTGGCTGAAAAAAAAAAATGAAATTAAAATGAAATTGAAAAAAAAAAATAGAAAAATTACTAATTAGTAATTTTTAGATTTAACATTCATTCGCACTTAAAAAAAAAAGTCTCGAAAAAAAATCCATTGATAATTAATAGTTGGGGGGGAGGGGGGAGGGGTCGTTTTGGAAATTTTATTTTTTAGAAAATTAAAAAAAAAAAAATTAAATTAAACTTAAAATTAGAAAATTATACTTAAAATATTACTAAACAAAAATAGTTCCGACAAAAAAAAAAAAAAAATTGTTTCTTTAAAACAAAAGAAGGTCTCCACAAAGAAATTAACAATTTAAAATTAATAAACATTTTACAGGATTTTATCATAATATCCTATCGAATCTTTCCTCTGTGTAAAACCAGGAGGAGAATATTTGATGGAAGAGAAGCTTAATGGTTATTTGAAGTGGTCCTTTCCATCCGCTTCTCAATTTTCACCTTATACCACAATTTCTAATTGATTTTCCTTTCCTTTAAATGCTCTATCTCTAAATTTGGGTGAATGTGGTATGCAAGTAATTACGTTCAGTTTCCGGTGTTAATGAAATTGGTACTACGTCTATCTATCTATCTATTGCTGGGTAGCCTAATGGTTAAGGTATTGGGCTGCTGATCGAAAGGTTGTGATATCGAGTCCGGCGGAGGACTTTGTAATTTCAGACTTTCTTGACGGGTTGTGGTTCGGATTCAAAGTTAAATTGTAGGTCTCAGGTAGGGGCGTCAAATTAAACATTTCGGGTGAAGACGAATTGTGCTTCATATATATATATATATATATATATTAGTGGTGGACCGGATGTCAGTTTTTCAACATCTGCGGATGCGGATCTTTAATTTCAATATCCGTGGATGCGAATCTTTAATTTCAATATCCGCGGATGCGAATATTTAGTTAATCTATCAATATAATATAGAATTATGAATATATGACATAATTTTTCAAATTTCGTGATATTACTATTATGGGAGGCAATGCATAAGAATTAAAATTAATATTAATGTTTTCATTATGATAAAAATAATAACTTTCTCAAGAGTTTCAGCAATAGAAAATTCAATGAAACAAGTTTCATTCAATTTTCTGTGTTACCAGCTATTTATATTTTCAGGTTTATATTTGTTTGTTCATTAATAAATAATTAATACTTTACATGAAATGTGCATGACTGGGCCTTATAAGCTACTTTATAAGCTAATTTAATTGTAAATTGCATAATTTATTAGAGGTAATATCCGCAGTCACAAGTGCGGATGCGGATGTTAAAATGATGCGGATATCCGGTCCACAACTAATATATATATATATATATATATATATATAATATATATACAGACAACTCCGTAATATCGAAGCCGGATATAACGAATTTCGGATATATCGAAGTAATTTGGCTGGTCCCCTGAAAATTCAATTGAAAATTTACAATAATCCGGTTATAACGAAATTTTTTATAACGAAGTACTTTTTCTGCCTTTTTTGCTGCCTTTCTTACAAAATTATTATTGGTTTCAGATTTAAATGGCGGACTTCACTCCCAAGCGCTCTACTCTGACCCTCAAGAGAAAGGTTGAAGTTTTGGAAATTGTCGAGAAGACGGGTCCAGCGGCGAAGAAGGCGGAAATTGCGGCAGACTTTGGTATTCCTGCCTTAACCCTGTCAACGAAGAGAACGATGATAATGGCTACGGACGGGAGTTACTATTTGTAACTACAACCGAAGGGGAACGTGCCATCGAAGTGCTCCATCCAGACTTATGCTCTGCGGAAAGGCTCGGACGGCGACTTCCTCATGAAGTTTGAACAAATGTTAACAATAAAACGCTCGAAAGCAATGAAACAAACAACACTTGACGCCTTCTTCCCGAAGTAAACCTTTATGTACATAAAGACCAGTCTCTTGAGAAATAACACTGTTATCCATGATAAAATATCTTTTGTACAATTATAACTTTTAGCTTAACTTTCTTAGTAAATATTTCATCCATTTACGTACATTCATTACCTTTACTTTGCTAAAGAACAATCTCTTTCAATTTTACTTGACTTCCGATATATCGAAGTTCGCCTATATCGAAGTTTTTCTGCTGGGCTCCTGAAATTCATTATATCCGGAGTTGTCTGTATGTATATATATATATAATAACACGACCGGCCTTATATTATGTCTACTCCGAATGAAGGCGGCTGCCGCGGTGAGCATGTACCGGTCCAACACACTATCCAAACTGGATTCAACCAGACTAAGAAGACTGGAACTTTGTTTTACCAATACCTCGAACTGCAGTATAATAATAAGATACAATGAAATAGTTTTGTGCGCACCACAAGACGTGAATATATGCGAAGCCATAAGCACACATGTGTACTCTATGAAGCGCGGAGTGACACTGATTGAGGTGCGTTGTTGTGGGCTGGCCGGAGGCGAGCCGCGGATGTAAACACCGCGCCAAATCACGGTTAATTCGGTGTCATGATCACGGATAAGTGTACAATGGTTACAATTAGTAAAGCACGGTAAACTCGATTCACAGTTGAGTGAATCACGGATAACTGCAAGAGTACTGGATACTGTACATATGAAATATTACGTATGAGTGCATACTATTTTGCATACTGCAGAATTACCCCGACCATGATTCGAACCTATCACCTCTTGAATAGAAGGTGAGGGCGCTAGACACTATGCTACGATGGGGTCGCGCGATGGGGTCGCGCGCGTTCATTCATCATATAGCATCTATGGGACCCCAGCGTTGCACCAGATAATTTGAATGAAATGCTGCTCGAGTGCGGGAGGGTTAATACTTCAAATGTTTCTGGGCGGAAAAGCGTTACGCGTTTCTTCGAATGATGAAATACCTATCAGGTTGCATTAACTTTCAGCCCGTCGTAGCGTACAAACTATCCCTCTAATCTTCTACTCAAGGGGTGGCTGTTTTTTGAATCCTGGTGGGATAATTTTGCATTATGCAATATATACTGTATATATACACACCCTGAGATCAAGGAATTATTATTATTATTATTATTATTATTATTATTATATAAATTTAGAATATAAAGAACTTTATTGTACAGAGTCTTCCAAAAATTAAATTGAAAACTAAAAAAAACAAGTTTTTTTTTTTTGTGAGGGGAAAATGATTTTTTCCTCCCTTTTTATATAAACTCTTTGTCACGTCTTCAAATAAGAATTTTTCTGCTCACTCTTCAAAAAAGAAAAACAAAAAGAGTTTAGAAGAAGATTTTTGTGTTTAACTTAACCGAAAAGTATTTCAATTTAACATCATTTCTCAACCTTACTTTAAGAATTTTAAAATAACAAAAAAAGATTTTTATATTTTATTGGTGGTTTTTTTGGGGGGGGGGGGCGGATGGGGGATGGGAGAGGAGGGGGTTATATTTTTTAATTTTATTTTATAGCGGTTGTGGGTTTTTTTTGGGGAGGGAGGGGGATTTCTTTTGAGTTTTGGTACAAACTTTTCGGCGCCTGTGTATGTACAGAGTGTGTCAACAAGGTAAATGGATTTTAGACATATAACTCTATTTACCAATATATATATATGATGCAAACCCACAAAGAAAAAGAAAAATGATTCCAACGCCTTTCGTGTATTCAGAGTGTACACCTCGTCAGAGAATCCCTGACGAGGTGTACTTCTGAATACACGAAAGGTCTTGGAATCATTTTTCTTTGTTCTTGTGGGTTTACATCGTTCATTCATTTCACGTGTTTAATTGTGAAATTCATCCCATATATAATATATATATATATATATATATATACACACACACACACCGGGTATATAAAGAAAAAAAAACATTATTAGAAAGTACAAGAATTATTAGAAAAAAGAAATACAATTATTTCTATGATTCCTGAATTGTGGGCCACCCAGTGTATATATATATATATATATATATATATATATATATATATATATATATATATATATATATATATATACACACAGACCGTGCATGGAACAAGGAACTCTTCTGGGAAAATTAAATCTACTATAGTCCGCATAAGTAATAGTAAATAACAAACACTGTAGTTTTTTCTTTTTTATGATGTTAGCCCGACGTGGCATATACAGTATATATGTATATATACTGTATGTATGTTACTCACGCAGTTATCCGTGATTTATTCAACAGTGAATCGAGTTAACCGTGATTTACTAATTGTGACAATTGAGCACTTATCTGTGATCATGACATTGAATTAACTGTGATTTGGAGGGGTGTTTGCATCCGCGGCTCGCCTTCAGCCAGCCCAACAAACTACTTAACTGAATATTATACTGTAATAGAATACTGTAATACTGTGTGGGATGGCGCGCGATGTGGGAGGACAGGCAGTGGTGGTGGGTATGAGCGGCTGCACCACCCACCCACCCACCGGCGGAGTATATTGAGTTAACCGTGAAATCGGGTTATCCGTGATCATGGATCGCTCTCAATCACGGATAACTGAGTGAGTACTGTATATACACCATCTGACTAATTGTCGTTCTCCGTACACACGAAAAATACCATGAAAGAGAGAGTTGTAACATCTTAAAAAATTTGTAGTTGCACAACGCCGTCCAGTTTCCATGGAAACCAGTATATACACTTTGAAGGAAGCCATTAATCTGGAAGTGTATTTAAGAAACAAGACAATATCGTGACGGCTGTTGTTTTTAAGTTCAAAAGCTGGTTATAATAATAAATTAATAATAATAATAATAGGCATTGTTTCCTAAAGTACATTTCACCATAAATGACTTCCTTGAAAACACATACATTGGTTTCCATAGCAACTGGGCGGCTTTGTTGAACTTAAATTTTTGAAATTGCTGCGTTTTTTGTCTTCATATATATATATATATATATATATATATATATATATAAATCAGAGATGGGAAATCGGATCGGATTCGAATCGATAATCGGAATTAATCGATATTTTTTGAGAAATCTGAATCGAAAAAAAATTCGAATCGAAAAACGGGCGCGGATCTGAATCGAAATTTTGATCCGAATCGAAAAGAAACGATGAATCCGAATTCGAATTCAAATCGATAAAAAATATGGATCCGGATTTTAAAAATTTGGTTATAACTTATAAATAACTTATAAGGCTTATTAACGTTTCCGGTTTCACCACAGGTAAAGACTGACCTTTCCAAGAATCTGTTTGCTCGGACAAAAATCATACTAATCCTATACTCCATCCATTAAGGTGCTAATCCTAATCCTTAAATTTTGGTATTGTCCGAGAGTGACAATTTCACACGCTCCTCAAAGAAATAACCTTTTGCCTTCGAACATTGAAAATATCTTAGTTGTCAGGGCTAATTTTAATTTGTAAATTTGTATCTATACAGTGGATATATTTCTTAAAGTATTATTATCATATTTTAATTTTTATGTATGCTATAATTAATATTTCTTGTATATATGAGCCTTAATTGTTTAATAAATTAGCTTATATGAATGATTT
>JAJOZX010006291.1:102500-187500 GCA_023014485.1 Bathynomus jamesi
TAAAGATCTCTTTCTATAAGGGTGGAGGTTGGGGAAAGAGGTCGGTGGGGTGCATTTGATTGGGTTCACGTCCCGCATCCTGGTAACACAATTATGGTTTCTAATTGTGGCTGAAACTCAACAAAATATAACGAATTTATTTGCAGACGAATTCACTAATTGATTTCTATATTAGTTAGATGCTTGATATTATTTTATATGTTCAGAGAAAAGTACAGCAATTATTGTACAATTAATCAATTATATTACATTATAGCTACAGCTCTCTCTATATAATAACTTATTATATACGTTAAACACAACAAATCTCGAATATATCCTAAAAAATAACGAAAATGTAGACATCCGCATCCGCATCCGCGGATGTTGAAATCAAACATCCTCATCCGCATCCGCATCCGCTACATCACTAATATATATATATATTATATATATATATATATAATATATAATAGTGAAAGAGCTTAGGTTGAAAATGCATATCAAATTCAATATTCTCCTGAATCAGTTTAATATTTTTGCGAAGCCCAAATTAGCTTAGCAATCACCTTAATGAACCAATTTTCCAAGCGAGTCCTTTGCCTTAAAATCTTCAATAAAGCCATTATACATTTTTGTAATTATAAAATTTAACAAAAGAAGATGGGATGTAGGTGAATATTAAGGGAAATAGATCGTAGATTTAGTCGTGCGCTCATTTGGTTCTCGGTCTTTCGTGTGTTTGTTATATTATTATTATTATTATTACCTATATATATATATATATTATATATATATATATAGTATGTGGAAAAGTTAAAATGCTGTAGGTCTATACATCATCCACCAAAACAAAAAATTTACTTGTACAGCATATACTGTATATAGATGTCTTGTCTGGTAGTTTAATTTTATTTATTTATTTTAGTACCACCTAACTACTAGTTCTTTATCTGGTTACCAAGTTTGAAAGTATTATTATTAGTAAAAATATTAGTTAGGTTTACCAAATTTGACGAGTGAATAAGGGCTACCGCCAAAATCACGTCTCTACGATATGTCTTCGCATAAGAAGATATCCGCCAATAGCAGTCGGTATTAGCGAAATTAAATCTCAATTCGATAAACCAAAATTGGTCATTCAACATCTATAATTAACGAAAATTAATTATTTATAATTAGTGGGGACATTTTAATGTAATGGGGGAGTATGAAATAATTATAATTCTCACGTTTTAATCACCTCAACCAACCCCTTATTCACCTCAAGGCTCCTACGTCATCAATAATTATTTTCCAATGATATTTTTCACTCTTTACTTCAACCATTTATCTTTAGTTAGGTTGTTGTTGTTGTTGTTGTTGTTGAAAAAGACGAGTTTAGGGGTGGTCCGTTGGATGAGCAAAATTTTTATTTAAGGAGCTCAAGTTCGACCCAGAATTTGACGGTTCTCATCTGCTGGCGATTAATTAAAAGAGTAGACAGTGAATACAAGAAGCTATAAGCCGGACTTTTCTTGTCTTCCTCGGAAGAGTTTATGATGCCATGGCTGTCTTGGCACAGAAAATCAATAGTATTTGAGAGTAAAGCGTAAATTAAGGAGGAAAATGTGAGGCAACATGTTAATGTTCAGATATACCCAGTACCCTAATTACTGACAAATGAGTTTTTCCCCTTTTTCTGTAGTAGTAGTTAAAGAACTGAAAGAAGATGGGGGTACATTTTCGTAGAAATTGAACGTATTTGTTGGAAGTGACAGTCAGGGTAAATGATTCGTATACTAAAGAAGGGCTGAAGCAAGACAACTTTCTTCAATTGCACTAACCCTTTAGCGACACTGTTAACTTTATTTATTTAGTTTTGGCTAACGTCAGACGATTTTATTCAATCTTGGAAAAGACCTCTGTGCAGTAAAGGGTTAAAGTGCCAAGTCACTTAATCCTTATCGGAAAGTGTTTGGTAAAAAGACGTTTTTTTGAAATTTGTTTCGTAATTTAATTCAGATTTTGATATTGGGGATAAAGTGACGGTGAAAAGGCAGTGACTTTGATTGTTTAGTTGGTTGGTTGTTTGGTTGGTTTATCCGTTTAATGTCCTTTGTCCAATTGAGGGCACTCTAACAGTTCGGGAACGCTTTGACCATTAAGTACGGAGCTAGCAGTATGTGATAGTGTGGGCATGTTTCTTATGGTTTGAACTAGTGTCATTTGCGTTTCTAAAGGGTACAGTGACTATCAGGGTATACTGTAATATTTGGACAACATTGCATTGATAGAATTTTATGATGAAGTCTTGTAGCTGTACCAACATGACAATGCCCTTTGTCACAAAGCCCGGACTTTAAGCCATTAGTTTAGATAGAATAACGCTAACGTCATGTCCTACTCAGAGCCCTGATCTCAATACAATAGAACACCTCTGGAATGAACTAGAGTGGCGCATCAAGAACAGACCGCAAAAACCAACTTCTCCCGCCGCACTGGAAACCGCACTGTAGAAGGAATGGCGCAGTATTCCTCCTGAAACCAATCAGATATTGGTGGAGAGAGTTTTCCAGAGGATTAACGCTGTCATCAAGGTCAACACGCTAATTACTGTTACGTGTAACTCCTGCATAACCTATTCATAATTTTTTGTCAGTAACTGTGGCGTAATTTACACGTAACTTCATTTAACGTAACTTTGCCGTAATCATTTTGTCAGTAACTTTCATGTAACTTTTGCATCTGTAACTTTCTCGTAACAAACGTGTACTTACAACAAACAATATTTTTCAAAGGAAAATAAACACACAGAGTGGTAAAAAGAAATTTAATAATTATCAAACACGGAATAAACAGCACTTAAAAATTATTAAAAACACTAATTAAAAAACCCAAAAGAAGTTATAAGGACTTATAAATAAGTACTATCCTGAAGAAATTAAAAAAACAAACAAACTTGCGTTACTAAATGTAACAATAGTATATCACATATTTCCATATTGTCCAAATTGTCCACAAAAGTGGGAATTTATAGGTTATATTTATCTGGACGGATCCATATAATTTTGATTGCTAAAAACATTCGGATAAAGTTAACCAATAAGGAGAAACCACAACAACAAAGTTACGGAAATGTTACGGAACGAAATATTGAATATACGTTTTACTTCCTCAACAACAAAAAGTTACGGAACGAAGTAGAGGAATTAAAAAAAAAAAAAAAAAAAAAAGTTATTTTAGTTGAAGCCGGAAAAGTTACGCTAATGTTGGATATCGAAATCAATGTTACAAAAACGTTACAAAAACTAAATTCTTCCCCCCCCCCCGACAAAAAACAACAACAACTTATTTTGGCGAAAAACGAATCATCAATATTAATTAAATGCAACAGCAATCTCCATATTAAAAAGAAGATTCATATTGTATGCTATCAGAACATTATACATATAATAACAATTTTTAATTATGTATCAGATAAAAAATAAAAATTAAACAAACACACACACACACACTTATATATACAGTATATAAAGACATCAACCTGATTTGCGCATAAATCAAATACAGTTAGCGCTATGGAAATGTGCAATACACGTGTATATATATATATATATATATATATATATATATATACACACATACATACAGTATAATATATATGTGTGTGTGTGTGTGTGTGTGTGTGTGTGTATATCTCGGCTTGCATACAACATAATAGCCCATCCGAAAGTTGGTTTTGAACAGAGAATCTCAATTTAACTTGTCTTGCGTAAGCTCAGTGGTTGTCACTTCTGAGCGTCAAAAGGGAAAGCCAAAATCTTTCTTAGGTTTAAAACTCTTAAATTACGACACCTTCTTTTTCCTTCTCTTCACACCCAATTTTAGTTATTAATGAAATCCTTCAAATATTTATGGCGATTAAATCCTCTCAAAGTGTGCGTGTGTGTGTATATATATATATATATATATATATATATATATATATATATATATATATATATATATAAGCAAACAACCACAAGGAAAAGGAAACACAAAGTCCGAGCGCTTTCGTGATATATTCACATTATCTTCCTTGATAATGTGAATATATCACGAAAGCGCTCGGACTTTGTGTTTCCTTTTCCTTGTGGTTGTTTGCTTATTAATAAGGTCACGTGTTATTTTGTGATTCTAGTGCATATATATATATATATATATATACAGGGTGTCCCGTAAGTCTGGACCCATAGGGATTTATAATATATTTTTTTATTATGTTATTATTATTATTTTATTATTATTATTTTTTTATTATTTTTTATTATGATTTTTATTTGTGGGGCCACTTGAAAGCCAAAGTGTACGAGGTCAAACTTCAGAACATTTTCCACCTTAAAGCACGCATTGTGGAGGCGTGTCAAGAAATTTCTGCGACTGATTCAGAAAGTGCTGTCGCAGTGGAGATTGCGTCTTCAACTATGTGTGCGACACAACGGCGGACACTTTGAACAGATTATGTAATAAATTTTTGGACTATTTTGTAATTTTATTATTTACCTATGGGTCCAGACTTACGGGACACCCTGTATATATATATATATATACTAGAATACCCGCTGCATCTTACGCAGCAAAATCCATCCGAAATACAACCTAGGGAGGTGGGTGAGGGAAATGGGAGTTGCGAGTGTTTTACTAAAACCTTTCCTGGTTCCCCTTTAATGTGTATATTATTAATTTGGTGTAGATTACGCTAGTCGTCTAGGCACCACTTGTGTAGAAGGCGAGGGCGCTGACGATTACGCTACGACAAGGTGAAAGGTAGCACAACCTGGCGTATATTTCAACAGTCGAGGGAACATATAACGCTTTCGGGTCCAGAGGTGTTTTCTGTACTAACCCCCCCTCCATCCGAGGCATTATGCAAAATCATACGTGTTCATGCATGATTTTTCCAACTAATTTGAACGAAATGCTTCCATTGCCTGGAGTGCAGGGAGGTTAATACAGAAAACACCTTTGGACACGATAACGTTATGTGCTCCCTCTGGTGCTGAAATATGTATCACGTTATGCTAAATTTTATCTTGTCTCTTGTCGTAGAGTGATGATCAGGGTCCTAGACTTCCCTTCTAATGAAGTGATGCTGGGCTCGAATCCTGGTAGTTACTTTTACACCTATACGCACACACCCACACCCACACACCCACACCCACACACACACACATATATATATATATATATATATATATATATACACTGTTGTTTTGAATGTCATTCAATTCACTTGAGAAATCTGAATTTCCACTTTTAATTAAGAGAAAATGTATTTAAATTAATATAACATTAAGAAAATAACTGTAAAAGTTCCCACATTAAAATTAATTAATTTATATATATATATATATATATATATACACACACACACAGGGTTGTCCATAAGTCCCAATCGGTTATAATTAAAGCGAAAATCCATCTAGCGGAGATTACACTGACGTAATCCATTACTAAGGAGAGAATATTCGTCGAGATGGTCATAATATTTTGCGCTTTGAATAATTAATCGATAAATATTTCTAAACTTGTTATAAACTCTTTACTTTGTTTGATTTTTTGTATTTTCGTTTTAATCATAATCGATTGGAACTTATGGGTCACCCTGTATATATATTTCTTTATATATATATATATATATATATATATATATATATATATATATATATTAGTGATGTAGGTCACATCCGCATCCGCATCCGCGGAACATCCGCACATTTTCTCGCATCCGCATCCGCACCCGCATCCGCACTTTGGACTGCGGATGTCGTGCGGATGTGGACCGTTGAGATAAAACGTCATTAATAAGCGGAAATTTTCAAATTCTACTATATTAATAGAACTAGTTCATTGTGCGCAAAAGTGATGCAAGCGACAAGACGAGAGGCTGTTCTTGTATGAAGTTACTCTCTTGCAACCTACTTAGATCCACGTTACAAAGCTAAGTTATTTTCACCTAGTACATTAGAACGAGTTAAATCATCACTTGGCAAAGCAGTTGAAGAGCTTCAATCTCTTGAATCTGTCGCTTCGCCACCCACCAAAAGAATAAAAGTTTCAGTGACAGAACCAACACCTTCAACAAGCAAATCTATCACAGAATCTGTCTCTCAGTTTCTTGAGTCAAGCAGCAATGACGAGATCTACGCGATGTCAAAAGATGTAGTGAAAATGATCGAGAGCTATCACCAAGAAAAACGCCTGGCTGCATGTGACAATCCTATTAGTTGGTGGAAAAATACGCAGAATATCTATCCATACTTGAGTAAACTTGCAAGGAAACATTTAGCCTGTCCTCCAACAAACGTACCAAGCGAGAGATTATTTAGCAGTGCTGGATTAATATATGATGAAAAGAGAAACAGACTGGCAGCAGAAAAGGCAGAAAAATTAATGTTCCTTAAGCATAACCTTCCTATAATTAAGTTTGAACATTAAACGATGAACATCTTAGTTTACTTTATTTTAATTACTCATTTATAAATATGCCTAATAAAACTTTAAACTTAATATAAATAGTTATGAAGCTAATTAAAGATCTCTTTCTATAAGGGTGGAGGTTGGGGAAAGAGGTCGGTGGGGTGCATTTGAGTTGGGTTCACGTCCCGCATCCTGGTAACACAATTATGGTTTCTAATTGTGGCTGAAACTCAACAAAATATAACGAATTTATTTGCAGACGAATTCACTAATTGATTTCTATATTAGTTAGATGCTTGATATTATTTTATATGTTCAGAGAAAAGTACAGCAATTATTGTACAATTAATCAATTATACTACATTATAGCTACAGCTCTCTCTATATAATAACTTATTATATACGTTAAACACAACAAATCTCGAATATATCCTAAAAAATAACGAAAATGTAGACATCCGCATCCGCGGATGTTGAAATTAAACATCCTCATCCGCATCCGCATCCGCGGATGCGAAAAAAATGACATCCGCTACATCACTAATATATATATATATATGACGGGGATTCGAAGTCCTAAAACTTCCAAATTTAGCCCATTTTTAAATGTCAAAAAAACGATGAAAAAAAAACAATGTTCTTTACTTGGTCGAAATTTGAAGGATAGCTTCGGGAATAGCCTTAAAATTCGACTTAAAATTCAACTTAAAATTCGACCGTCACGAGTCACGAGGTCGGGAATAATTACCCTTGCCAGCAGGCAAGAGTCCACAAAATCATTTTCTTCCTATTACTAAATGCTACTATTATCAATATAATAATACTAATAATAGTATTATTATTGGTATTAGTATTAATATCAGTATTATCATTAGTAATAGCATATTTGAGAAGGAATCTGTAATTCATCAAGGAAATGTTACAAAACTTGTTCTTGTGACCATCAACTACGTTTTTTTTCAAAAAATGGCCAAAACGAGACTCTTCTAGAGGTGAAAATGTGTTATATTTATCTTACCTCCTCCCTGTCCCCGTCAAGATTACATCTGGGTTGGGTGGGGGAATAATTAAGCGTGTTTTCCCAACAGCCACTCACCATTAGAGTTTAGTTTTCATTGTAAATTCCATATGCAGTACATAACAAAGTTGGAAATGGGTCACGCGGGTCACGGGTCAAGGTTAGTGACCCGTTTCCAACCCTGGTTTTATTTTCGGCAAATGATAAACGAACTATAAAGAGAAAAGTGTTTCAGAGTGCTAACCCACTAGTGCCGAGCGTCACTTTACTGGTTCTGTTCTGACTAACGCCAGACGATTTTATTCAATCTCGGGAAAGACCTCTCGGCACTAGTGGGTTAAGATAAAAAATTTTACCCGATAAGATACTTCGTCTTGATAAACCTTTCGACATCTTGAAAAAATTCATGATTCTGGAGAAGTGCAAAAATCACAATCGGGCAAGGAACATTTGACTCAATTACAGCCGTTCGCGGGAAATTATGTAGGCATGTCTTTCTTCTTTAAAAGAGAACCAAACTGACCGACTATTTACGCCATTCAGGAGAGGTTTTTAGATAATAGGTTTTGTGTTGGAGTAACTACCTCCTGTTTCGTCCGCCATCTACGTGGGCGCACCGAAGAAATGTTACGATTCTCCAGGAGACCTTTTAGGCTAGTCAGATAAAGTTCACCATAGCTGCTTTGGAGCTCCAGATTGATTACAGTAGCATTTGAAGACATTTTCGAAGGTTGGACATTAAAATACAGTTTTATAAGGTTGAAGTCGGTCAGAAAAATTGGAGAAGAAGATTAAAATGCTCGGGCCGATACGTGTGTGAGTCTCCCCTGCAACATTTTGAAAATAATCCGACACTCCTTGACAAAATTTGATCCAAACTTCAATGACGAGACCACATTTCGTCTTTCGGGTAGAATAAACCAACAGGAACTGCAGAAACTGGTGAAATAAAAATCACTTGAGGTTAGAAACAACCAGAGACCCTGTCTGACGCTTCACTTTTAGCGTGTGATGTTAGGTGATAGAATCGCAAACCCATAATTTTTCGGAGAATGGATAAGTAAAAGTGATAAGTACCTCCTTCACACGACTAAATTACGGGGCGGGAAGTCTTCAACGGCAAGTTCCTCCTCGAGCGATGGATCAGCCAGGGGGGAGGGGTTGTTTGAGCTGGTCTTCTCGTTGATCTGACCTTATCATATCCTAACATCAGCTGAGAAGCAAAAATTCGATTTTTTTTAGATTAAATTTTTAAATAAAAATAAGGTAACTGTGTATATATATATATATATATATATATATATATATAAATGAATGAATAATTCCTATATAATCATTATATAATCCTTATATGGATCTTTATATTCATTGTCTTCATACAGTACTTATGTATGTATGGTTTTTATGTTTGAATGTTCATTTTTACATGAGGAGCCAAAGTCGCCTGAAGCGAGTTTGGATAGAATTTCGATTTTGGCTTTCTATTTTTTTTTCAGTGTCCCAACCATGAGACCTACCATTTCTATGGTTTAGTCGTATCCATATTTCCATTTTTTATTTGTTAGAGAATTTATTATAATTAATTATGGTTGTCTTGCATCTAACCCTCGTCCCTAAATTTTATTAGGTTATGTATACATATTGCATGTGGTATGATTTGAACCCTTGTTTTTACTTCTTTATTCATTACCTGTATTTCTCTAATTCATCTCTTCTAATTTCTCCCAACAATGACTTGTACTGTACGTACAAATTAAATAACTATGACGTATTAATTATGAATTGACGTATGACATAATTTGAATAACTATGACATCATAAAGTAGCTTGATTCCCTTCACAGCTTCCCGTCATTAATTTCCCTTCATCATATCTCTAGTATACAATGTATGGAAATTCTTTAACATAATAATAAAAACTTTACATTCTATACGTCATTATTTATATGTTGTTCATTCATACATCCATGTCCCTTCTTGACCTTTATCTTTTGTTAATTTTATTAATTATTCATTCAGCTACCTATTGTCTACGTATTGTCAACCTATTGTGCGACTACCAATATGTGTACAATACTTTGTGCATTCGTACATGTCCCCTGATGATCATGATTACGTACATAGTTACGTACATGTAAATACGTCCACATGTATTCTTTTTTTTTTATTTTAATTATTTCACTTCTCGCAAGATATTCAGAAATGCTTATACGAGTGTTCGAATTCCGCTGACAGCAGCAAAAGCGAGCGCTTCTGAGATAAAAATCTCCTCTCGCTTGCTTCTAATTTATAAAACATTATTATGTGTGTTATGTTATATATATTACTTACTTTTGTTTACTTTTGTTGAGTTTGAACGACGGTTCAGGATCGACCTGCGGTCGACCCCTCTGCAGCATCCCGCCTCATTTGCGGGACTTGGTGAAGGAGGGAATTGCTCTCTGATCGCCTCCTGCCCTCGTAGCCAGCCACGCATGGCTGGTCAGGGACTTTGCACAAGAATCTGTCCAGCTGGTTCTTGAAGTTATTCAGGTTGATGTGCTGGAGATTCCTCACTTCTTTTGGAAGGACATTGAAAAGCTTTGGGCCCCGTATTCTGAGGGTATTTTCCATCCTCGTTTTCATGGCTCCTTGTCCCACCGCAGCTGGGACCGTACAAAATCTGCCTCTTCTCTCATTCCAGTTTGTTTCTACTTCATTTCTGAGGTTAGGGACAGTGCCCTCAAGTATGTTCCATATGTATATTATTGTGTACCGCTCTCGCCTTCTTTCAAGAGAGTAGAGTTCCAGGGATTGTAGTCGAGACCAGTAGTCTTCACCTTCCGTTTCCTCTATCTTAGACGTAAAAGTCCTTTGTATAGCTTCAATGCTCGCAATGTCTCTTTTTCTGTGTGGGCTTGTGAGTACTGAGCAATACTCAATTATTGGTAGGACTAGACTCTTCCATAATTTGAGCATGATGTTTGCTTTTCTGCTGCGGAAGCTCCTCCAGATGATTCCCATTATTTTTCTAGCCGTTGTGATTTTGATTTTATAGTGCTCTCTGAATTCCGCATCCGACGACATTATTACTCCAAGATCCCTGACTTGTGGATTTGGTGTTATCTGTTTGGCTTGCGGAGTTTTGTACCCTTTTTTCTGTAGCTCTTTGTTATTACCATATCTTAGAAGTTGGAATTTTTCTTCGTTGAACTTCATTTTGTTGTCTTCTGCCCACTGGAATAATGTTTCAATGTCGTTTTGTAGTATTCTTATGTCATCTTCGTTCAATATTTCCTTACATATCTTCGTGTCATCTGCGAAGCATGATACAATACTGTCCTTAATATCTGCATCAATATCTGCAATCATTATTATGAACAGCAAGGGAGCTAATACTGTCCCTTGTGGGACAGAGCTCACGACTTCCGAGACTTCCGATTTAACTCCGTTTACCACCACTCTTTGCGTTCTTTGCGTCAAGAAATTAAATATCCACCTTCCTAGCTTTCCAGTAATTCCTGTATCCTTAAGTTTGTGTGCTATGATTCCATGGTCACATTTATCGAAGGCTTTAGCAAAATCAGTATATATTACATCAATGTTTTGTCCTCGACACAATGTTCCTAATATTTTCTCCTGGTGGTCTAGTAGCTGTGACAGGCATGATCTACCCGCCCTGAAGCCATGTTGATTTGGGTTGTATAAGTCTTTTTCTTGTAAGTAGTAGGTAATTTTGGCTCTAATTATGCGTTCAAAACACACACACACACACACACATATATATATATATATATATATATATATATATATATATATATATATATATATATATATATATATATATATACACACACCGTATGTGCCCATGTACTTTATGTTATACTCCTAACATCCTAATTGTCTATAAATATGAAACACTGTAAAAAGTATAGTTAACTGTTTAATTATAATTAACGATAATAATTTAATATAATGTAATTAATGTACTTTAATGAAACTATAATTGACGATAATAAGTGAATGTGAATTAATTGGTAATTATAATCATAGTTGTAATAAACCAAAATTATAATGTACTTAATAATGTACTTAGATTGTACTCAATGTACTACTCCGAAATTGTCGCCATTTAGGAATGTATACTCGGCGATATTACGATTATTATTTTTTTCGTTTTATTTTGGAATCTTTCAAAATTCTGATCATGTGTTTAAAATTAGGCTTAACGTAGATCTCCATTTAAAGGGGGGAACTTAACCTTCAACTGCACTCCCCAACATTTAGACTTATATGATGCTTGTATTTGTAAAATAAGAGTCACTCCCTTGTTAGTACTTTTAAATTCCGGCCTGAGCCATGGTCGAAAGAGGTCGAAACCCTCCCTTGTAAATTAAACTTAGAGGCTGAGCATTGCCTGTACATTTTAGCAGTAAATTACAGTAAAAGAAAGTTTGTTTTATCTTTTACTTCAAGCCGTGCTCTCGTCCGAGAACTCAGTCAATAAAGTAGAGAAAAATAATTTCCCGATACATTATAAGAAGAATCGGTGAACCATCAGATAATTTAGTAAGTTTTCACAGAATCCTCGGATCCACTATAAGAAGAAATCGGAGAGTAGTATAGAAGAAACTATTGTAAGTAACAAATCCGTTGCTACCTCCTAACCAGAACCCCCGTTGACTTCGAACCAACCAAGTCCATAGAAGACGGAGGGGTTAACATATACGTGTATATACACACACACACACACACACCGGGTGATCTATTTAAAACTGTACCCAAATTAAAAAATGTTTGCAATTTGGGTACGGTTTTAAATGGATCACCCGGTATCACCTTTTGGTATAATCTTTGGTTTGGTATAACCTTTGGTTAACTTCCGCCCGAATTGTTCATTCTGACGAAGGTCAAGTTTTTCAACTCCACCTTACCTACAGTTTAACGTGGAATCCGAACCACGCCCCACCAGCATCCCAGCGTCTTAACCACTAGGCCACCCAGGGTACCCATTTATCTACCAACCACCTTCTTTCTATTGTGTGGAAGGATGAACAGCTGGGTTTTGCTGCGCGCCGGCTGCCGTCACCGGGTCTCGAACCCGGGGCCGATGGATTCGTATCAGCGACTCTAACCACTAAACCACCAAGGCACACACACACACACACATACACACACATATATATATATATATGTAAAGAACGACGCTTGTGTAGAAGAGCGTTCCGCACAAGATGAGGGGGGAGAACGAGCAAATGAAAAATGAGGATCTCACAGGAATCGAACCCGGGATCATCCAATTGCCGGTCGGACATGTTATCCACTACACCAAGGTCCTCGATCAATCAGAAGTCGAGGACCTTGGTGTAGTGGATAGCATGTCCGACCGGTAATTGGGTGATCCCGGGTTCGATTCCTGGGAGGTACCTCATTTTTCATTTGCTCGTTCTCCCTCCTCATCTCGTGGGGAACGCTCTTCTACACAAGCGTCGTTCTTTACATTAATTATACTGTGTGTTGTTTGCAGTTAATATATATATATATATATATATATATATATATATATATATATATATATACATTTAACTGCAATGACCACGCAGTATATTAATGTATAGAAACGACGTAGGTATAGAGGAGCGTTCTGCACACGAGGAAGAGAAATAACGAACAAATGAAAAATGAGGTGACCGCCCGGGAATCGAACCCAGAATCTTCCGATTGCCCTATGTAGGAGAATTTCGACTTCTGACTGATCGAGGCCCGTGGTGTAATGGATAGCATATCTGACCGGCAATCGGAAGATTCTGGGTTCGATTCCCGGGCGGTCACCTCATTTTTCATTTGTTCGTTATTTCTCTTCCTCGTGTGCAGAACGCTCCTCTATACCTACGTCGTTTCTATACATATATATATATATATATATATATATATATATATATATGTGTGTGTGTGTGTGTGTGTGTGTGTGTGTACACTCGGACCTCGCTAATTCGACACTCGGTATTTCGGATATCCCGACAATTCGGCTATTTTTCTGCGTGTCGAAATATCAGGCAAATTTCGGAAGATTTGGTGAAATTTGCCTGATATTTCGACCCGCAGAAAAATAGCTGAATTATAGCGATCTCCGAAATACCGAGTGTCGAATTAGCGAGGTCCGAGTATATATATATATAGCGTGTGAAATCACAGCCAAAAAGGAAAGAGGAGCTGGCTAGAGAGACAAAAGAGAAGAATATTCCGCAAAAGAAAGAGAGTGGAGGCGAAGTTAGCCAACTGCGGAGATAATGCCAGGAAAGTAATGCAAGAAAAACTGGAGGGTATCGATAGGGAAATACAAGCCCTGATTAAGGACCATACAGAGATGGAAGAAAAAAGGTGGTAGAAGCAATAAGGGAAAATCCAAAATACTTCCATAGCTATGCTAAAAGGAAAACAAAAACACGCGCAGCTATTGGGCCCTTAAGGAAGAAAAATAATGAACTAACCGACGATCCAAAAGGAATATCTGAAACATTGAGAGCCCAGTATGAATTAGTTTTTAGTACCCCAAAAAGTGACAAAGCGATACCTGACATAGATGCATTCTTTGAAGAGAAATTGCAAGGAGGGTGTATAACAGACTTTGATTTTACCCCAGAAGATGTGGCGAGAGCTATAGGACAAATGAAACCACATTCAGCTGCAGGTCTGGACAATTGGAACGCATTATTGATTAAAAACTGTAAAAATGAAATAGCTACTCCTTTATACTGGATATGGAGAAGATCCCTAGACACTGGGGAAATACCGAGCATCTTGAAAAGAGCAAACATTGTCCCTATATATAAAGGAGGGGACAGATCTCAAGCAAAGAACTATAGACCAGTGTCATTAACGTCCCACCTCAGGAAAGTATTTGAAAGAACAAACATAGACAGCGGAGTAAACAGCAACAGTGTAGTAACATCCTTTGCAGACGATACAAAGATCAGCAGAAAAATCAGCGATGTAAATGAAGTGGAGGCCCTGCAGAGGGACACGAACAAAATATACAAATGGTCAGAAGACAACAACATGACATTTAACACCGAGAAATGTCAGCTCTTGAGATCTGGTAGAAAAGAAAAACTTAAACAGCCTGCATATTATGCTCCAGATAGACAGGAAATTCATAGAAGCACGAAAGCGGTCGATCTGGGGGTAATAATGACCGATGATGCGAAATTCGAAACGCAAGATCAGATAGCGATAAATAAAGCAAAAAGAGTCGCGGGACAGGTACTAAGAACGTTCAAAAGAAGGGACAGGACAGTAATGATTCCCCTGCTAAAAACACTGATCATACCAAAACTTGAATACTGCTCAGTTTTGACGTCCCCATATAAAAAGGAAGAAACTAATAAAGTAGAAGAAACGCAGAGACATTTCACAGCCAAGATTGATGGCTGCAAAGAACTCAACTACTGGGAAAGACTACGTAAACTAAATCTGTACTCCCTGGAAAGGAGAAGAGTGAGGTACACCATAATCTACATATGGAAAATGATAAAAAAACTCGTACCAAACCTAAAACTAAACCCAATTACCATTCAAACAACATTGGAAAATAGGAAAGGCAGAATGTGTAGTGTTCCCAAATTAAAGGCCTGGCAAGGGACCTCCTTAACACTGAAGGAAAATAGCTTGGTTGTCAGGGGCCCAAGACTTTTTAACCAGCTTCCAAAGGACCTCAGAAACGTTACAGGGGTCAAAGTTGAAGTCTTCAAGAGAAGACTAGATGCCTGGCTCAGGACGGTACGAGATGAGCCGGGTGTACCTGGCTATGTACGGTGGAGAGCGCAAGAAAGCAACTCGCTCCTCCACCAAGCCAGACCTAGAGGCGGGGCCACCAGCTTGACCTTCGTGTGAAGAGAGACCAACGCACTGAACAGCAACAAGATTAACAAGGTCTATATATATATATATATATATATATATATATAATATCAATAAAATCTATATTGCAACAAGAAGCAAATATCATAATAATAATAATAATAATAATAATAATAATACAAAGTAAATAAATTAATAAAAAATCATATTAAAACTACAGTTTATTGAATAAAATATAAAATCAGAATTATTCAAAATCAAAACAATTTTCGACACATTTTTTGACGAGAAAAAAGTTCCTAAAACCGGAAGTCCTATACTTGATATTAGTTACCATTTCACTCGTAATGAAGAAGGAAGTAACTCCTTTTATAGTGGGTATACAACTTAAACACCTCCATGAAAAGATTTTTTAACATAAGTAATAGTAATAATAATCACGTACGAGGTTGTTTAACCCTAAAAGGACGACGCTACATATTGGTAACGTTTCAAATACACGCATTCATAACTTAACCTACGAACAATTCTGGCGTTAAAGGATTAAACCTTTTCGTAACAACTAAGGTCACCTGAAGCAGAGGATCTACAGCTTTACGTGGGATTCGAATAATAACTCCATCAAGGAAGGATCAAAGAAGTATTTTAATCGCTGAAATCTGAAGTCCGAGACGAGACTCTAACCCAGGACTTTTATATTAATAACCTGGCACTCTACTACTCTGATACCCTGAGGAGGACCAGAAGACTGGCACTGCGCTCAGTCCAACTAACGCAACTAATTGCGCTAGCTCTGCTGGATTATTATTAGCTAACACCATCGGAAGTCGAAGCCAGAGTCCATAGCTCAGTGAGTAACGCCATTTTCCTTATAAGCTAAGTCCAGACTAAGGTCGGCGGTTCGAATCCCGATAATACTGTAATAATAATAATAATAATAATACAGGAGTTAGAACAATGACTCGCATTAGTTGGCCTGAGCTCAGTGCCAGTTTCTGACCCTCTCCCACTGATTATTATCAGTTAGTTTAGTTGTATAATATTGAGACTGAAGCTGTCTGTCTGTCTGCCTGTCTGTCTGTCTGTCCTGTCCACTCGTTTCTTCATTCGTCTGTATCCGTAGAATTAAAACTTTCTACGGGTCTACACATTATCCGAACGCGGAGGTTGGTCACCCATGAATAGCCCGAACGTCGCTTTACCTCGCTGATCTAATGTGAAGCGGTATCGCGGCGTGGCCGCGACGTAGCCGAGTAGACGGATAAAACGTTGAACGACATATTAACGTCTCTTCGTTTAACTCGAGGCGAATCGAAAGTTAAAATTTCTTCACAAAAACAACAAATATTTAAAAACTAGAAAAAAAAAAATAGCATCTAACAACATTAAAAAAAACAAAAACAACAGCAGCCAAAAAAAAACAACTCTGATATAATCTAAAAACAACGATAATGAAACCAAATCCAAATTAATTTTTAGAAAATATTTCGCGTATTGGTAAAAAAAAAAAAAAAAAAAAAAATTTGTTCAAAAATTACATTTTTAATCCTTTTTCCGTCATGAATTGAACTTTTCCTACAAATTCCCTCGTGTTTAATACCTCGCTAAAAAATAATAATAATAATATGAAGAACAGTGCATACACATATGCATATTAAAACGCACACACACACACACACACACACACACACACACACACACACACACACACAATGATTCCAAATCGAAAAAAAATTCAAATCTTATTTCCTCATCGGAATGACAAATAATAAAAAAAGAAGTTCCTATCAAAGCCTCTCGTGGCCTCATGTTATCCCCTCGAGATGCCTTTTGTTTTGTAGTTTCTTCCTATATTCAGTTTAAAGTTTTTCAGAGATTAAATACTGTATGTTATTTATAATTATTTAAATATATATATATATATATATATATATATATATATATATATATATATATATAAAAATATGGAGAACAATACTTACACATATGCATGTTAAAATACGCGCGCACACACACACACACACACGTATACACACACAATTCAAAATCGAAAAAAATTCACATGAACGATCACGAGTTTGAATGATGCAAAAATGTTCCCACCAGGATTTGAACTCCTTACCTTTTGACAAAGCTGGGCACAAACCGTTAATCCGTTAATCGTTAATTAACGAAGTTAACTTTTTCGTTAACGATTTAACTTTTAAGTTAACTTTGAAAATCATTATCAGACTAATTAACTTTCGTTACATTTAACTTCCGTTAACTCAAGTCCGTTAACCCAAAAAATTCATAAATAAACAAGATCCAGGGGGAGGAACAAGCCTACCTTGGGACTCTGCTGCCAACAGTTGCTGCGACAATCTTCAGGCTTAAGGACTTGAAGTCCAAGGGCCTCGTCTACTGCAGCGCCTTGGTCGACGCACTTTTGGCAGGCATCGACAAAAGGTTTGGGCCCCTCCTGGAGGATGACGAATGCCAGCTGGCTGTTGCCTTCCATCCCAGGTTTCGCTTCATCTGGTTGGACAAGTATGACAACACCAAGGTCGCCAGGGTGAGGAAAAGCATGGAGGGTACAGTCGAGGAGGCCATGAAGCAGCAGTCCAACGAAGTGGGCAGCAATAGTGGAGGCATCAACAACGAGGAGGAGGAGGAGGATGACTTCTTCAGTGCTGTCATCCAGACAAAAGAGAGCAGCAGAAGCCACAGGTCACTCAAGGGCAAGGCCCAGAACTTGGTCAAGACCTGGCTGGAGACCAACTCCAAGGACTTGCTGACAGATGCTGCCTTCTTGGGTGAGCAAGTGTTGGTGGACTTGTTCATCAAGTTCAACACAGCCATCCCCTCCAGTGCTGCAGTGGAGCGTTTGTTCTCTATGGGCAAGGACATCCTGAGGGCCAAGAGATCATCCCTGTCTGATGAAAACTTTGATATGCTAATTTTCATGAAGGGCAACATGCATCTCATGGACAAAATGGAGAACGAGAAGAAGAGGGAAAATTAAATTATATATATATTGTGTTTTTTATTTTTTTTATAATAAAAGTTACCGTTAACGGTTATCGGTAACTTCCGTTACATGTTTAACGAATTAACGGATTAACGGTTAACGAAGTTAACTTTTTGGTTAACGGATTAGCGGTTAACGAAGTTAACTTTTTGGTTAACGGTGCCCACCACTGCCTTTTGAGTAGGAGTCGAGGGCGCTGACCATCGCGCTACAGCAAGGTAAAATTACTAACCCAACCCCGCACTCAAGCTAATGGCAGTACTGTATTCAAAATCTTTAGTGTTGCTGCTCATTCTCTTTCAAATTCAAACTTACTTCTCTCTCTCTCTCTCTCTCTCTCTCTCTCTCTCTCTCTCTCTCTCTCTCTCTCTCTTCCGTACCTGCCTCTGGCAGGGAGGGAGCGGAGGGTGGGGAGAGAGCCTTCTACTTTACTATCCAGTTTTCTACTACTGCTAGGATAGTTGAAAGAAAAATAAACTTTTACAAAATTTTCCCTGGCTCCCGTTGCCATTGGTACCTCCTCGGTATGGGCCGCAAGGCCTTTTGAGGTACTTCTTTTCCTTGTAACTCTCTCTCTCTCTCTCTCTCTAACATTCTTACTTCCATCTTCAGTATTATCCATCCATATAATATTAAACAGGCATGGTTGACATCACACAGCCCTGTCGTATTCCAACATTAATACAGAACCAACCACTTAACTCACCCTTAACGTTTACAGAAGCACTGTTACTTATGGAAAAACTTATAATTTTGCATTTAACAATTGACCACTGATACCATACATTTTAAGTAATTGCCATAAAGACATTTTATTTACTTTATCATACGATTTCTCCAAATCCATACATGCCATATACACCTTCTTTTTTTTTATCACTTAGTTTCCCAATCAACTCTCTCTCTCTCACACTTGATCAACGCATTCTCTTCCTTCTCTAAAGCTGCCTTGTTCATCTCCGATCAGCGGATTCGTAATCTATTTTACTTTATGTCAATACTTGTTTGTATACCTTTCCAGCTATACGAGAGCCGTTCACGGTGTTTTGCAATTCACATACTTTGACTGTGATTATTACGCGGTTTACATGCATTATTGAAAACCATATATGTGTTTATAATTCATGCATGATTCTATGATCGTATTTGCAGGAAACGTCGGGAGATGTTGATATGAAGTAGTTTGCTGTTGTACGAAAATGTACCAGTTCACAAGGCCTGAGTTGTACAGATCACCAATCGAAAATGTAGATCTGAACAGTTGAATCATCCACCATACAGCCAAAACTTGGCCGAGAGTAACTATTATTTGTTCCGACATCCGAAGTCTGCGCTGCGTGATACACAATTTCAAGACGATGGTCCCTTGAAGTACGGCGAGATACCTTCAACCACTCGTTGAAGAAGCAGTCAGAAGAGTTCCGTTATTAGGGCTTTGGTATTCTGAAGAACAAATAGGCTAACTACGTTGCGATAAAGAATGATTACATTGATAAATAAAGTTAGAAAAGTGTCCCCAGGTAACAAACACGCTTAACCGATCGACTGTTGATGCATGATTGATGTCGTTGAAATGTGGTTGATATGTGTGACGGTTCACAAATTAATATTGATGCATTGTTAATGCAACAATATGTTGATAAAATTAAATAAAAACAACATTTCCGAAATATATTTCCCTGAAAGGTAAGGATGTAATGTTGTTTCTGTATTTACTGAATAATAAACTTACATCAGTATTCATTTCAACCCCATTTCGATCACTATCATTGCAATAATATAAAGATGATTTATCGCTATTTTTTTATCATTATATCGATATACTGTAAGTGTTGTCTTGTTTCTATGGGCATGAATTACAAAATTTTTGCATACCCCTTGTACTTAAGAGATTATACCCTGTAATTTTTACATTTACTTCTTTTATCGTTCTTTATATACTGTGTTATTTACAATTACAGATTTTTGCAATCATCTGAAGCAGTGGTTTTCAACCAGGGTGCCGCGGCACCCTGGCGTGCCACTGACATTGCTCAAGGGTGCAGCAAGATTGTTGTAGATTGTTGATTTTTCAACATTTTTATTGAAGTTGTAATTGGAACGAGGTATCTTGTGAAAATATACACTTTCCTCAGGCTTGGTCCTTACACATTCAATTTATCCAATAATTCAACACTTAGCCACTTCTTCCCAGGAGGGCTTGTATGACATTTTGAAATAAAACAAAATTCACAATTTATTACTCCCGTAAAGGAACGATATAGACTCTGTTTCAAGGTACGTGGTGCTCACTTGGCAGGGTTGGGGGAACTGGCTGTGAACAGGGGTAAACGCTAATTCATAGGGGTGCCGTGAAAGTAGATAGATAGCACTGGGGTGCCACGAACCAGAAAAGGTTGGGAACCACTGATCTGGAGGCTGGAACTGCAATAATTTTCAAACGCTTTTTGACATATCTTCCACGGCCATTTAAGCACCATCCTACACCCACACTTAATAATTTCACTACATATCCCACCAATTTCAAGTAACTTTACTTAATTCAGCTTCTATGCTAGTTTTTCATTCCTCACCTTGCATACAGCTCGTTCAATTTCCTCTAGTTTGTTGTCTCTATCCTTTAATATACACTTCTACATTTATCACCAAAACCACATTCACATTTGCTTCTTGTTCATCTACTGTACCTTACCTATACTACCTCTAGTGATGCTAAGTGTTTTTTTAGGTTCGGTTTTTTATATTATTTTTGAAAAAAAAGACTCCCGTTTTCTGTTTTTTCTGTTTTTTTTTAAGGGTTACTGAAAATTATTTGGATCACCTGAAGATCAGGGCCCCCAGCCTTCGTTAGTTAGCCTTATAAGGCTAACTAACGAAAATATCACGACTTAACTTAACCAATCGTCAAGGAAGTACAGTTGACCTAACAACTGGTTAGGTTAAGTCGTGATATTTTCGTTAGTTAACCTTAGAAGGCTAACTAAAGAAGGCTGGGGGCTCTAATCTTCAGGTGATCCTTTTTTTTGTATGTAAATGAATTTTCTTGTTGGATAAAGTAAAAAAAAAGAAAAAATATTCTTACCAAAAAAAAGGGAGCAAAGAAACCCGTGTTTTTTTTTTTTTTTTTTGCAATACTAACGATGTCACGGGAACATTCAGGCGATTTGAAATCGTTTTGTAATTCTGTTCTGCTTTGTAGAATTGATGAGACTTTTGCTTCAATTTTTCTGCGAGCTGCTTGGCCAAACCCATGATGGTCTGTCAATAAAATGAAATTACTAATACGAGTAAACCCAAAACAATGAAACCTATCCAAAAAATAGACTATTATGAATACCATACACCCCGTAAGGGGTTGCTCAGATACCTGAGGGAACTAGTACTGCTGCATGCAGGGGACAATACATTGATATCCATACCCCCCCCTTAGGTGCATTTCCAAGGGTGCCTAAATTTATTCAAACAGGTAAAGACAGACATCAGGTCCCCATGTCGCTATGAAATGAAAACATATCGACCTGATCACGAAATAGGAGGTACATAATGAAACTACCTTATGACTTGCCCTAATCATTAATATGAACCTTAAAGCAAAACTATAGTTTTACCACTGGGCAAGAGGGTGACTAAATTTAATTTGCCAATTTTGTCAACTGCTTGATTTTAGGCTCGTGGTCCAGCCCCAAGAGTTAGCTTGGTGGAGGAGAGCGTTGCTTTCTTTCTCTCACGTACCCAAACGCACCGGGTTCGTCTGGGATTGTCCTACTACGAATCTTACTTTCTATTAAAGGCGTTTACATCGATACGAGTAAAATTCCATCTTCTTTTGTAATTCTTTGAATATAATTTCTTTTGTGCAATAACCGCACTATGTAACATAGAGAGAAAGGAAAAAAATATGGTAGTGAAAAAAGAATCAATGGGATTCGAACCCACCTTACATATTTTTAGAGTCAACGTCAGCTCCAACCGACCACCTCATTCTGGATTTCAAAGGTGCCACATATAGGGACATCGTTTACGCCACAAACCATCAACATTGGCAGAACTGAAAGTGCGGATCGAAACAATTGTTCCGACATTTTGGCTATTCTGACTGTCCGACCCGCCGCTTTAAGTCGGATGAGCTACACAGTATATATATATATATATATATATATATATATACACAAAAGAACATCAAAACATATTCTAATATAAATGACTCCTGCCTTTCACCCCTCAAAAATACAAAAAAAAGCTAAATATAAAAATTTAACAGTACACAAAAAAACAAAAATACAAAATTATTAATTACTGGAAAGCAAACCTCCCCCACCCCCACCCTAAAGAAACAACAACAACAACAACAACAACAAAATGATGGAATATAATGTTAAAAAATAAAAACAGAAAAAAAACCCCGTAGGTTGAAGAAAACTTAAAAAAAAAAACCATTAAATTAAAAATACACGTTTAAAACAGTCAAGAGGTGCGTGGGAAATATACGTTTTTATAAGAATTTAAAACAACAACAACAACAACAAACCACAAAAACAACAACAAAAACCAACAAAAAAAAATGAAATTTTTGCCACCAAAATTTGTAAACTCTTTTTAGAGACACAAAACTCTTTAAAACTCTTTATAATGAAACTCTTTTACGAAAAAAAAAAAAAAAAAAAAAACGGTACTCTTTGTTAGAGAAGTGTTTTGTGCCTCTTATTTTATTTAAAACACTTTGCGCTTCCCGCTCTTATTTTGTTTTCATTTATTTTATTTCTCATCAAGAATTTATTTCTCTTTTTTAGTATTTTATTTTTGGTCTTTTTTTTATCTTATTTTTTCTTTTTTTTTTTAGTTTTAAAGAATTTAAATATTTATTTTTTTAATTCTATTTTTATTTTTGGAGGGTATTTTCGCGCTCTTTTTTCGGTTTTTTTTTTTGTTTTTTTTTTTTTTTTTGTTTTCTTAATTTAACGAGCTAAAGTCGTGAAAATGTTAAATTTACATTTTCTTTTATTGGGGTATCTTTATACGCATATTTCTATCTTCCTCTCTCTCTCTCTCTCTCTCTCTCTCTCTCTCTCTCTCTCTCTGCCTCTCGAAAATTAAGTAGATGTTCATGCATACTAGTTTTATAGCAACCGCTATTACAAGGCCTTACTTTAAAGCCTGAAGTTTGCTCTTTCGAGTTGTATACAGGACATTTCACTATAATTTCATGTCTCTCTCATTGCAGAAATTAATCACGAGAAAGTCACCTTAAAACAATCGGGGAAACGCCGGTAGGAGAGATGGAGGAAGGAGGATGAAGGATCATCGGACCTCTTTTCTTTGCTGAGACAATACACCTCGAATGACGCTAAGATCAAATCCAGCAGTTTGTGCCTCACCTGGAAATTAGCGAGAGGGACCCTTGGTACCAACAATACGGTGCCACGCCAGACACAATGTCGATAACAGCGCAAATGCTGCGTCGTGAGTATTTTAGACGCCAAGTCCTCACTAAAGATACGTGGACGCCGCTATCCTCGAACTGATTACTGTCCTGTTTCTTTCTTTGAGAATACCTTAAAGAGAAGGTTTACGCAAATGTCACGAACGACGCCAACAAGCTACAGAAAACAATATTTTACGTCACTGTGTCTATTTCTGCATTCAAAATGGGGGGGGGGGGAATGGGGTTCGATGGACACTTCTAGCATATACTGTACTCCTAAATAGTGACAAATTTTCGAGTAGGTTGTAACTTTTGAACTCTTTCTGAAATAGTTTCTTTGCTCTCTCTCTCTCATCTCCTACTGTCGTTTCCCAGATTTATGACAGATAAAAAAAATTGTGATTATTTGATATATATATATATATCCTGCACTCGGGCTACTCGGGCTCAGCCTGAGTGTACATTTGTAAAATATACATAAATTTTGTTGTTCAATATGTTAAAATCTTTATTTAATGCCTCTTTTGCAGAAATCTATTTTAAAACAAAGAATAATGTTATAACAAGTTCGTCACTTTGTGTACTCTTCTTTCATGATCTATTACGATATTTGCTCGGGTCCAAACGCTGACTTGTCAAAAAGTAACGCTCACTGTTGCTTTTTAAACAGAAAGCTTTCGCTCATCCTCCAAGCTTCTGGACTCGGGATGAGTGATTTCTGCCCTACCTGTTATAAATAATCTTCAAAATTTCAAGTGGCTTTTATTCAATATTTTTCACGGAGTATACCTTTGCATTGATCTCATGATTTAACTGTTGACTGATGAAACGTTTGCTTTCCATGATAATATTGCATTAACAAAATTTAATTCGTCCAGGTAGGGCTCAATTTCGTCAGCCTAGTGACGCGAAAAACATAGCTAGCCTATGCTAAAAATGGTAACTGGCAACTCCTCTCGGGTTTCTTCAGTAGTTTAGTTGCCAGCGGAAGTGAACGTTGTAGCATTGTGTTGCGTATTTTCTGTGTATAGTGTAACTAGTGTATTATAACTGTCTTATATTTTTGTGTTCAAACAGCTCTACATTTACCCATAATGGAGAAGGATGTTGTGTTAGATTTAAAAGAAAAACCATTTGGGCAGAGAAATATTGCGGAAAAGCGAGAAATTATCAAATTAGGCCGACCCACTCCTTCACTGAAAACTAAAATAGGCCATCGTACTTTTCAAATCAAGTGGTATGAACAGATTGATTGGCTGTGTGCAAGTGCCTCTAATGAGAAACTATACTGTTGGCCATGGTAAATCTTAAGGAAGCGTCCCGGGAAGTTTTTTGGATATAAAACATGTTTTCCCGATGTATTTCTATGTGATTTATTCGAATTTGACATCCGTTTCAGTCGCAAATCACTCGTTTATGACTTTCCCCCACCCCTCAACAAATATAACCTAACCTAACCTAACCAACCTAACCTAACGTGTATAAATGTTACCTACCCATTAATATCCTGGATTATACAATTTCGCCGCCTGAGAAGGAAGTTGTGGAAGCGGTCCTCAGTTCGGGAAGGCCTTTAAGAAGTACGCCTGTGAGAGGTATGCATGCAGGTATCCAAGGGGGCCGGAAGAAAATTTTCTGCTTTCCATACTTAGGTGTTAAATTTCTGACGTCCCTCCAAGTACACTTATCTAATTTGCACACAACGCTGCCAGGCGCAAGAAATGCCGTCCACTTTATAAACGTTAATTAAAATTACTTATCCTTAATAAAAATAAAAACGCGGGGGTGCATTTTATTGAGAAAAATATAATCTTTCATATTATTAATATGTTAAATCTCTGTACTACGTATTAAGAACCGGGACCTTTCCTTAAGATTATCCTTGACCATGTTTGCTTTTTCAACCGAAACCAAATCAATCGTGAACAGATGGTGGTTACAGCAATTATAAAAATATTCTAAGTGACTGCAAACATCATAGTAAATCTTTGAGTCATTTGCATAATTACAAATGTCTAAAAACTTTTGGACAGTTTGATATTGAAACTGCTCTTAGTGAGACTGCAAAACTTGAAAGTTTTGCATATAGGTTCTCGCAACAATAATTACGTGTACACGATGGATGATAGGGATTTAGCGAGCGTTGACGAGGAAGTAGATTTAGGCGTACGCGTAACTAAAGATTTAAAGGTTAGGAACCAGTGCCTGGAGTCTTGCGCAAAAGCTAATAGGATGTTAGGCTTCATAGCGCGTAATTTCGAATTAAATCGAAGGATATTATATTGCCCCTTTACAAGTCCCTAGTCAGGCCTCATTTGGAATATGCCGTTCAGTTTTGGTGCCCGTACTTGCGTGAGGATATTGATAGGTTAGAAAGGGTTCAGCGTCGTGCCACGAAACTTATTCCGCATTGCGCAATAAGCCTTATGAAGATAGGATTAAAGTGTTAGACTTGTATTCACTCGAACTAGGAGATTAAGGGGGAGCTTATTGAAGTTTTCAAATCGTTAATAACATCGATAACGTAAATTTTGACAAATTGTTCACTTTCGATAATAGTAATACTCGCAATAACGGATTCAAGTTGCGTGGCAGACGTTTCATTACTAATATCGCTAAAAACTTCTTTACGTTTAAAGTAATTGATAAATGGAATAATCTTCCCGCGTCAGTCGTTCATTCTACCAGCGTTATGTGTTTAAGAACCGTCTTGACAGACATTTTAAAAATATTAACGTTGTTTAAAATTAAAAAGAAAGTTAACAACAGGAGCTCTGGTGGTGGTGCTCGAGGATGAGTCTGTTGACGATGAATGCCAGCTTGTGACATGCCAGCGTGATGCCAGCAATAAAAAAAAAAAAAAAAAAAAAAAAAATTAGACTAACACGAATGTAGATGTAGCTCATAGCGTAAACTAACCACTTTTTGTTTAACTTTACCTACTTTTTTTTTTTTATCCTCCTTACTTTGCATGTCTCTAACTCTTTTCTTGCATGTTTGTAGTTTGCATGGTATGACAGTGAGTTAAGACTGTGTTTGCATGGTTTGTAAGTGTTCTTATTTTACTTCTTTTCATCTTTCACCCCTCTCCTATATTCTCCGACTATTTTTCTGACTTGTCGGCAGTGGCCGGCGGATGATGATGGTGAGACTTTTCCCTCTTTTTCTGAATGAATGTTAACCCACGAATGATAGGTGTTGCTCCTTACTTAACCCCTTATTCTCCTCTCTTCTCTTAACCCCCTACTCTTTCCTTTCTCTCGGGCTAACCTTAGAGTGGATCTTAGGGTCTTTGTTAGCCTTAGCTTCTGTAGATCTGTAGATAACAAATCAGTTGAAGAAAATAGACAATATTTAAAACAGTTAACAAATGCCGTATTATATCTTTGTAAACAAGAACTGCTATTGCGTGGCCATGATGAAGGAAAAGATAGCCTTAATAAAGGTAATTATCGAGAGCTGTTGCATTGCTTTGCTGAAATAGATAGTTTTTGCATCTAGACTTTCCACGAAAGACGGATCGAAGCATTTTTCAGGAGTTTCAAGTACAATACAAAATGATATCATATCTGCAATAGATAGTGTCATAGCTGATGCAATTCATACTGAAGTTGAAAAAGTTCCTTTTTCTCAGTGCAAGCAGATGAAACTACAGATTGTGCAATGCATGCCCAACTCTCAATTATAATTAGATATGTGTCTGAATGCCAAATAAATGAAAGATTTTTGGATTTTTTGATGTAAGTGATGATAAAAGTGCTTCAAGGTTGGCTGATATGATAGAAAATGTGTTGAACTCCTTTAGTGAAGCTAAAACTAAATTGGTTAGCCAAACGTACGATGGAGCAGCTGTGATGGCAGGTGAGCTAAACGGGGTGCAAAGAAATTGAAGGAGAAAGGATTTAAATACGGCCATTTTATTCAGTGCTATGCTCATAAGCTTAACTTAGTTTTGAGTAAAAGTGCTGAGAAAGTGAATGGGGTTAAAATATTTTTTCTCATTTACGCTCTTTTAGTAAATTTACATCTTCGAGTACAAAACGGAAAAGTGTCTTTCGAGATTTTAATATCAGCATTCCATCACTGTGTGAAACAAGATGGTGCTATAGATCTAGAACTGTATCATCCATAAAACAGATGCTTGAAAACTTGAAAAGTGCATTTCAACATATTTTAGACAATAATGAAAGGTGGGATGAAGATACTCTAAGTGAAACTGACAATATGCTGGCAAAATTGAATGACTTCACTTTTATGTTTTTCATAAATTGTTTTCATAACATATTATCCCAAGCTGGAAAACTCTTTGATGTTCTGTAGTGTAAGCAGCTTGACATGAAGTTGGGCCAGGATAAAATAAATGACTTTATTCAATTTGTCGAAAATCATCGTAACGATGAACATTATGAAAAAATCGTTCAAGATGTCATCCCTGGCTCGCATTTCGATCGAAAAACAAATACTGAATGACTTGGAAAGCAAAACGGAGCTATACGACAAGATTTTACAGGAATTTGCTATAAAACCAAGACGCTTGGAATTTATGTTTAAATAAAGTAAGTTCATGGTTTATTTTTTATTAAATTATGTAAATATTTTTTTGATTCATTGCATGTATACCGTATATTTCTGTTCATGCTGGTTCTTTAAATTGTTTTGGTAAAAATTTGTACTGAGCCCGAGTAACATTGATAAGCTAGAGTTGCCACTGATATATATATATATATATATAGATAGGGTGTTCCAAAAAAATGCTTCTATTTTTATTTGTCTGTTATTTTATAATGGATGTATATTTTATTGGGGGTTTCGGGTCAATCCCAGAATAGGCACCTGATGTACCTCAATCCCAGATGAAGCACCTGCGTTCAACCTCAATCCCAGAATAGGCACCTTGCAAGGAATTAAATAAAAAAAACCTGATGATTACAAAATTTATTGTTTATACAAAGTTTATTACAAATGTAATAAAGGCAAAGTTCTAAAAGGTTTAAAGTGGTTTAATGAATAAAGAAAAATTTTAGATATAAATTCCTGCAATATGAACCCGAATAGCAAAACTAACCAAAAAAGCAGAAGATATAGCAAAAGATTAGGTTAGGTTAGGTTAGGTTAGGTTAGAGTTGATTTTTTCAAATATTGATAAAAACAATGAAATTATATCTCTAAAAACTGTTTATATTTTTTTCTCCTCAATCCCAGATTAAGCACGTGTTTTGCCTCAATCCCAGATTAAGCACCTAAAAATGATTTCAGGTGCCTATTCTGGGATTAATCCGGGGTTTCTTCTTCAGAAAGATACCAGGGCTTTTATTCTCCATATACCTGTATATATATACACCGGGTGTCCGAGAATTATCTGTACAATTTTTGGCTGTTATTAAAAGTCAACCATGAAGTGTAGAAATTCCAGTGTTGTCCCATTTTACAGAGAATCTCATTAAGTTTTTTCTGATACCACGTTTTGAAAGGGGTTTTAGAAATGTACGCGGGTGACAGACATTGATGATTTAAAAGCAAGAATCACAGCTGCTATTGAGCGAATTGATGTGGATATGCTGCAGCGTACATGGCAACATTTGAAGTATCAATTGGATGTTTTGCGAATCACTAATGGTGCACATATCGAATGTTTGTAACAACGTTACTTTAATAAAAGAAACTTTTGAAAATACAGATTCTAAATAATCTTGTTTAAGAATTTTACGTGTGTTATCAGGAATTTTATTAAAAGATGAAATTGTACAGATAATGTTCGGACACACTGGAATTTCTAAAAAACTTGTCAAAACGTGGTATCAGAAAAAACTTAATGAGATTCTCTGTAAAATGGGACAACACTGGAATTTCTACACTTCATGGTTGACTTTTAATAACAGCCAAAATTGTACAGATAATTCTCGGACACCCTGTATATATATATATACAAACTCAGAATGGTCCCCTGAGAAACTTATATGTTAAACACAGACCGTGCATGGAACAAGGAACTCTTCTGGGAAAATTAAATCCACTATAGTCCGAATTACTTATTCGGACTATAGTGGATTTAATTTTCCCAGAAGAGTTCCTTGTTCCATGCACGGTCTGTGTTTAACACATATATATATTTTATTTATACTGCGTGTTCTTTGCAGTTGAATGTATATAATGTTACGGCATGCGGGAGGTGCCCCCTTGGGGCATTGGTTTCTGCGAGTATGTAGAAGAATTACGGCGTTTGGAAGAGTGAGGTCCATGGTGTAATGGTATCGCGTCTGACCGGCAATCGGAAGATCCCGGGTTCGATTCCCAGGTGGTTACCTCATTTTTTCATTTGTTCCGTTTTCTCTCTCTCGTCTTGCGCGGAATATCTCCTATACAAGCGTCGTTCTTTACGTTATTTATACTGCGTGTTCTTTGCAGTTGAATGTATATAATGTTACGGCATGCGGGAGGTGCCCCTTGGGGCATTGGTTTCTGCGAGTATGTAGAAGAATTACGGCGTTTGGAAGAGTGAGGTCCATGGTGTAATGGTATCGCGTCTGACCGGCAATCGGAAGATCCCGGGTTCGATTCCCAGGTGGTTACCTCATTTTTTCATTTGTTCCGTTTTCTCTCTCTCGTCTTGCGCGGAATATCTCCTATACAAGCGTCGTTCTTTACGTTATTTATACTGCGTGTTCTTTGCAGTTGAATGTATATAATGTTACGGCATGCGGGAGGTGCCCGCTTGGGGCATTGGTTTCTGCGAGTATGTAGAAGAATTACGGCGTTTGGAAGAGTGAGGTCCATGGTGTAATGGTATCGCGTCTGACCGGCAATCGGAAGATCCCGGGTTCGATTCCCAGGTGGTTACCTCATTTTTTCATTTGTTCCGTTTTCTCTCTCTCGTCTTGCGCGGAATATCTCCTATACAAGCGTCGTTCTTTACGTTATTTATACTGCGTGTTCTTTGCAGTTGAATGTATATAATGTTACGGCATGCGGGAGGTGCCCCCTTGGGGCATTGGTTTCTGCGAGTATGTAGAAGAATTACGGCGTTTGGAAGAGTGAGGTCCATGGTGTAATGGTATCGCGTCTGACCGGCAATCGGAAGATCCCGGGTTCGATTCCCAGGTGGTTACCTCATTTTTTCATTTGTTCCGTTTTCTCTCTCGTCTTGCGCGGAATATCTCCTATACAAGCGTCGTTCTTTACGTTATTTTACTGCGTGTTCTTTGCAGTTGAATGTGTGTATATATATATATAATATATATATATATATATATATATATATATTAATCTTTCATTACTTAATAACTAATAAATATTGTATATTAAAACCGGTTCTTCACCATTTCATACTTAAAGCAATAACTTTTCCTAATTTCTACGAAATTAGGAAAAGACGATACCGCTACCAATAGACTATAACCTAGTAAGGCCATAACTGCATTACTCCAGATTCACAGTGGTTTCAGCAGAATGGAGCACCTCCACACACTGCTTGTGAAACTCGCAACTTTTTGAGGAAGCATTTTTTCCGGGCAACTAATCTCCTTTAATGAGCTAGTGGAATGGCCCCCATACTCGCCTGACTTCACACACACACCCTTTTTTTTTGGTGAGGTTACATAAAAAACAGGATCTATTCTACCAAGCCTAAGACACATGAAAACTTAGAAATCAAAGTCTATGAGGTAATGAACAACATCCCAACTGAGCTATTTCCAAAAATTATGTCAACCATTTGTGTAAGGTTGAATATTGTGTCAGAAAAAATGGCGATCACACCTCACATGTTGTTTAATTATAAGTTTAATAAATTCCTATGTTTTACGTACCTATCGCGTTTGACTTTGCGTCTAGATTCCTTTTCTGTTTTAGCTTAGAATATTTGTTTAGAAATAGGGACATTTTTGGGACACCTTGTATATATACACGAGTATATACCTACTTTATGTTACTTTATGAGGGGTTGAACGACGATTCAGGAACGACCTGCGGTCGATCCCTCTGCAACATCCCGCCTCATTTACAGGATTTGGTGAAGGAGGGAATTGCTTTCCGATCTCATTCTGTCCTCGTAGCCAGCCACGCATGGCTGGTCAGGGACTTTGCACAGGAATATGTCCAGCTGGTTCTTGAAATTATTTAGGTCGGTGTGCTAGAGGTTCTTCACTTCTTTTGGCAGGGCATTAAAAAGCTTTGGGCCTCGTATTCTGAGGGTATTTTCCATCCTCGTTTTCATGGCCCCCTGTCCCACAGCAGCTGGGACCGTACAAAATCTGCCTCTTCTCTCACTCCAGTTTGTTTCTGTTTCATTTCTAAGGTTAGGGACAAAACCCTCAAGTATTTTCCATATGTATATTATTGTGTACCGCTCGCGCCTTCTTTCGAGAAAGTAGAGTTTCAGGGATTGTAGTCGAGACCATTAGTCTTCACCTTCCGTTTCTTGTATCTTAGACGTAAAAGTCCTTTGTATAGCTTCACTGTTCGCAATGTCTCGTTTCCTATATGGACTTATGAGTACTGAGTAATACTCAATTATTGGTAGGACTAGACTCTTCCATAATTTGAGCATGATATTTGCTTTTTTGTTGCGGAAGCTCTTCCAGATAATTCCAATTATTTTCTAGCTGTTGTAATTTTGATGTTATAGTGTTCTCTGAATTCTGCATCCGACGACATTATTACTCCAAAATCCCTGACTTGTGGATTTGGTGTTATCTCTTTGGCTTGCAGAGTTTTGTACCCTTTATTCTGTAGCACCTTGTTATTACCATATCTAAGAAGTTGAATTTTTGCTTTGTTGAACTTCATATTGTTGTCTTCTGCCCACTTGAATCGTGTTTTAATGTCAATTTGTAATTTTTCTATGTTCCTTGTGTTCCTTTCCATGTTCCTTCTATGTTTCCTTGCATATCTTCGGGTCATCCGCAAAACATGATCCAATACCGTCATTAATATCTGCAGCAATGTCTGCAATCATAATTATGAATAGCAAGGGAACTAATACTGTACCTTGTGGGACAGCGTTCATGACTTCTGAGACTTTACATTTAACTCTATTTATTACCACTCTTTGCGTTCTTTGAGCCAGAAAATTAAATATCCATCTTCCCAGATTTCCAGTAAGTCCTGTATTCTTAAGTTTGTGTGCTATAATTCCATGGTCACATTTATCGAAGGCTTTAGCAAAGTCAGTATAGATTACATCTATGTTTTGTCCTCGACACAATGTTTCCAATATTTTCTCCTGGTGGTTTAATATCTGTGATAAGCATGATCTTCCAGCCCTGAAGCCATGTTGATTTGGGTTGTATAAGTTTTTTCTTGTAGGTTGTAAGTCGTTTTCAGTGATGTAGGTCTCGAGATCGGTCTCGGTCTCGAGACCCAATTTGCAGATCTCGATCTCGATCTCGGTCTCCGCTATTTAGATCTCGGTCTCGATTTCGGTCTCGACAGACGCGGTCTCGGTTTTTCTCCCCGAGACCTTTCGAGACCTCTCGAGACCATAATGAAAAATACATGTTATTGGCATACTCATGATGGTGGCTTGGTTGAACAGACACAATTCAGAATGTTTATGAAAGTTTGTAAAAGTAAGGGACTCTAGGTATTCACTAATCAGTCACCCTGTTTTGAGTTGCCACGTTTGTCTTGCGGGGGGGTATGGGTCTGGATTTTTTTAGGTTAGCGCTACAAAAAAATTTGCCTCCCCCGCCCCCGTCAGATTAATTTTATTGAAAATGGAAACACTAAATAGAGAATTATATATATTATATATAAAGTATTATTATAAGGCCACTTAGTATTGCCAAACGGCATGTCAACCTCTGTGGCGTGATAAACACGCTTATCCTCCCATCCAATATGTATTTGAAAAAATAAAATGCTTCACACAAAACTAATGCAAGAAATACAGCATAAAGAAAACAGTACCGATAAATTCAATAAAGCATAGAATAACTCGACAACCCTTCACATCACTTATATTTACAATGTACCGATTCGTAGAACAAATCGCAATTGCCAATTGTAAATGTTAAAAAATGACGTCATCAATGATGTCACGGCGGAACTTTTATCACGCCACACCTCCCCTTAAGCGCTCATTCTCACAGCAGCGATGACGAAATAAAACAGAGTCAAACCAAAGTTCCGAGACTAATGGCAAAATATCAAAGCTATCGGTCCAAGCAGAAGAACGTTGAAACTGGGAAGATTTTGAACCGCAGGGAACAGTTGCAGCGGTACCTCTTAGAGATCGATGAATCTCATATTTTAGATAACTGCTCTCCAATAAAGTTTTGGCACCAGAAAAGGGATAAATTCCCATCACTGGCCAATATTGCCATGACTGTTTTAACAGTGCCTGCCTCTAGTGCTCCAATTGAGCGTGTATTTAGCCATGGAGGCATAATAATGAGGCCCCACAGAAGTCGACCTTCAGCAGATCTTCTGAGCATGCTGATGTTCCTTAAGTGTAATGAGCACCTATCATGCTTTAAATAAATGCACAAGTCAAACTGGGTAGTGGGTAGGTTCATTAAACCTTCTGTAACAGATATAAAAGAAGTAAATAAATAAAAAGTATGTATATATATATATATATATATTCATTTGTTAATTTATAGGCTACACCTTTTGCATTCAACACACTACATCTGAGAAAGTAGTTATTAGTTTATTAATATACTTAACATAGTCTAATTTCCATAGTAGTGTAAAACAAATTGAAAAGGCATGAGCTTGGTCTCGATCTCGATCTCGGTCTCGAATTTTAAGGGTCTCGATCTCGGAAGGTAGATCTCGATCTCGAACCTTTGATCTCGGTCTCGATCTTGGTCTCACAGGATCAGGTCTCGGTCTCGGTCTCAGTCTCGGACTTGGTGGTCTCGACTACATCACTGGTCGTTTGCCTCTAATTATTAATTATACGTTTAAAACACTTTATAAGGTGGGAGGTGAGAGCTACTGGCCGATAATTCGTAGGCATCGCTCTGTTACCACCCTTAAGTAAGGGGGCAATGTTCCCTTTCTTTAATGGAAGTGGAATTTGTCTTGTGTCGAGTGATTTCCTCCATAATAAGTACAGCAGCTTGGCAATACACACACACACACACACACACACATACACACACACACACACAAAAGTTAATAATAGTGGACAATTTTTTATTTTATTAAAAAATAAAATTATCAATAAATTCTAAATAACCTTTTATGCATGAATAAATGGTTTATTAAATAGAAATTGTAAGTAATATAAATTGTAAATAAATCTATGAATAATAGTTAACCATGGGACTAGTTGGTGTAGCGTATAGAACACCGATTGTAAGAAGAGACTATTTTGGCACTAAAATTCATTGAAAAATGAACCTTTCTGTAAACGGATTTAAACGTGGTGGATATGCGTTCCAAGTCGCAACTTGGTAAGGCCTACTTAGATATTTAGATATCTGGGCGATTAATTATATTAGCCGAAATCCATATTGGGCTCCAAATGAATCTAATGTAACCTAACCTACCTAACCTAAGTTACGAAAGAACACTTGTATGTGGTTGTATGCTCTGTTGGGCGATTTATTTAGAGCCCAATATGGATTTCGGCTGCTATAATTAATCGTTGACCAAATTATCTAACTATACGCTACACGAACTAGTCCCATGTTTAATGTGAAAAAGCGAACGTTCTTACGTAAACGTTCTTAGGTAACTACTCTAAGAACCTAACCTACAAAAACACCACTTACATGTGGATGTACGCTCTACTAAAAGCCTATTTAATAAACAATTTATTTTTTAAAATAAAACAAAAAAAAATTTGTCCGCTCATCTTAACCTCAGCCATACACACACACACACACACACACACACATATATATTAATATCACTTAGAACAAGTAATATATCAATGACCTATATATAATACATGAGGGATCCCCTCAGCCAGCCTACCCCAGCAAAAAAAAAAACCTATTACAAGCAAGAAAAGCAAAAAATTAATAAAATATGGCGCAAGCAATTTATTCCGAGGCGAAAAATAAAATAACGATAATAAGGAAAATAACAGAATCAATTCTGAGGTTTCACAAAAGCCTCGAATATCTTTTCAATTCAGCCAAAGAAGGAAATTAGTAAATTTTATATATATATATATATATGATTTGATCATTTTAAAAATACGAAGAGAGAGAGAGAGAGAGAGAGAGAGAGAGAGAGAGAGAGAGAGAGAGAGAGAGAGAGAGAGAGAGAGAGAGAGAGAGAGAGGCTTGAAAATAACCGGAGGTTTTCCACAAATTTGATTGTGATAATACAGTGAGATTATTAAAGGATTTGTTAATGTAATTAACTTAACAATTAATTTAGGTTAAAATTATATACAGTATATATATATATATATACACACTGTATGTATGCTATGCAGGAAGGAGTGGCTAAGAGCGAATGCTCCTCAACACGCCTCCCCCCCCCCAAATAGAGAAAGAAGAGAGACAAAATCAAGGTCCAAGGTTTTGGAGATGCCTGGACACTCTGCGTTTGAAAGATTGGAGGTCATAGACAGGGGGAAAGATGGATTGAGGAAGACTGTTCCAGATTTGACCGGTTGAGTAGCTGAAAGATTGAAAATACCGATGAACCCTTGCGTTAGAGAGTTGGACAGAAAAGGAATGAGAATATGTCGAAAGTCTGGTACTGTTCTCCTTAAAGGAGGAAAGCCAAAGGTGGTGGTGAACATTGAATTCTCCTAAAATGGAGATTTCAGCAAAAAGAAAGTGGGGTAGAGTGCTTTCCCCTTTCGAAGTGAGGTAGTCAAAGAGTTTTGGATAATCAGTAGAATTAGGAGAAAGGTAGACAGCACAGATGTAGCTGGTTTGAGATTGGCGTAGCCAGAGGGTGTAGAATTTGAAGGATTCAAGTTTGGGAATACAGGAGCAAGTTAGGTCGTTGCGTACATATACCCAACATCCACCTTTGGAGTGAAATGGGGTAAAGTAGGAAAGTACAGAAAAGGGGTTGCTGTCAGTCGTCCCAGACACCTGAGTTTCAATGAAGAAGAGAAGGTGAGGTTTAGAGGAGGAGAGATGGTGTTCAACAGAGGAAAAGCCACGAATATTGTGGGAGTTTATGAAAGTGAATTAGGCAGGAGCCCAGAACATCTCGAATGTGTAGTAGCAGAACCAGCTCCGCTGCCCGGGTCTGCGTTCACGGTATCGGCAGCGCGGAGGCAGAAGTGGGGACATTTATGGCCCCCTTCCCAATGGAAGGAATAGGGAGGAATAGGGAGAGGAATGTATGTTTGAGAGTATGCTAGACTGCTCACAGGGTAGATAAAAACACATTTAAAGATCAACTAAGGGGAACAATAACAGGAAAAACGGGAGTTCCAGTACTTCCTGTCTTCTGCCTAACGTCTTTCCCGGAGTACTTCCCCGTTTGACTGGTACGTACAATCTCTTCCTTTTATTTTAAAAGTTTGACGAAACCTGAAGTGACTACATTGCACCCAGAACCAGACAATCTTAACGAAAACGTTTCCTGGTTGGTAATTTGTCTTGTGTCGAGTGATTTCCTCCATAGTAAGTATAGCAGCTTGGCCACACACACACACACACACACACACACACACAACACACACAAAAGACGTGGTGTGTAAGTAAGCCGACTGATTAGCTAGTCAATTGTATTTGACCGATGGTGAATTTTCTTTTATTGAGTGAACTCAGATATCGTATATATATATATATATATATTATATAATATTATAATATATATATATATATATATATATATATATAAAGAAATCTCAGATTTTTCATTATTCAAAAATGCTATCATTGTTGTAATGGTGAATTTGCCACTAGAGTTATGCCAACGAGTTTGCCGATCAGTATCAGTAAGATTGCAGTTGCGTAAAGACTGGGTCGTTAGACACATTGAGTACTTTTGATAAAAACTTTCCTAAAAATACTTAAAAAAGCATTTTTACACGGCTTCTTAACTCTATTTCTTTACAATAAAAAATTATTTAAAATGTCATTTTTGTTTCCTTAGTTTGGGATCATCCTGTATAATATTGTCCTTAGCGTCACAGATTAAATGATTAATGATTATAAGCACTGTGGTATTCCTAAGAAAGTTGAAAGGAAATTTTATCCAAATTGTTTGAGAAGGTTTGTTTATATATATATATATATATATATATATATATATAATATATATATATATACGAAAGTTGATAAAAAATGCATAGGTTCCTAAAGCTTTTTCTATCACTTTATGCTAATGATTTGTTGCAATTCAGTATGAAATTTGGTATTAGACAAACTCAGAATACATTCAAATATCTAAGAACGTTTAAGAAATTTAAGATATTTAGGAAATTTCGGATATTTAGAATATTAGTATGTAATTAAGGTTAACTGAGGGCATAAGTAAGCCAATTATTTTTAATTCAGCCAAACTTTAAATCGTACGATAATCTCAAGACTTTGAGTACACAAGTAAGAGTTTTAAGGCATTAATACGGAATAGTTCCATTATCGGCCAAAATGATATCATAGCGAAAGTTTCCGAGAATATTATAATAAACTTTCTTTGCCCGCTTCTCTACCCTTTTCTTCATACGCCCCCCACCCCCTCTCCCCAAAACCAACCCTAATCTTCCACGACTATCGAATGGTTTTCATTAAAATGTCTTAAATAGTTTACTATAAATTAATAAACAAATTTTATGAATAGTTTTTATTCAATTTTGTCGATGACTGAAAAAGGATAAAAATGGAACGAAGTCTGTTCAACATTTTAAGAGAAATTTTAATGCGTAATAATTCTTATGGCTTAGACCAGTGTACAGTATTCTCGCTTAGTTTTGCTCGCGACCCAGTGACCCGGCGATCGTTATTAAGTAAACCTACACATGACCTACTATGCCTAAGAACAACAACACGCAGTCCTATTGCTTCCTTTCGCGCTCTCCTCATTCTGGTTTAACGATTTTTAATATTTGTTAATTAAATGGAATTTAAGTAGATTATTTTAATTATTTAATTAATTTAATTGAAGGGTTATAAAACTGATCATTGCCTATAACGATTATTTGTTTATTGAGACAGACAGACAGAGAGAGAGAGACAGAGACAGACAGAGGAGAGAGAGAGAGAGAGAGAGAGACAGAGAGACAGAGAGACAGAGAGAGAGAGAGAGAGACAGAGAGACAGAGAGAGAGACAGAGAGAGACAGAGAGAGAGAGAGAGAGACAGAGAGAGAGAGAGACAGAGAGACAGAGACAGAGAGAGAGTGTGTGTGTTTTTTGGGCGTTTTAAAAGGTAACCAATCATGTAAAAGCCTACAGTGCAGCCTTTTCTTTTAACCAATAAGAGAATGTATAAGTTTGGGTTGGAGTGCCTTTTTCCGAGCATTTTCATACCAACAACCAGATTCCTTCCCTTTGTGATAGATTTGATGTAATGATAGATTTCAGTTCAAAATTATATAATTTAAGACGGAAAGCATAGTAACAGTCATGTAATGTAATATATCTCGTTTTGTAGGTGCGCGCGCGCTAACACTGGTATTAGAGTACTTCATAATGAACGAACTTCACATTTTTATAAGCCATTTTAATGAAAATTGTCTGTCTCAGTGATATCTGGAGCACACCTTGACTAGAGAGCTCGTGCAGTACCAGGATGCGAGCAAAATTAATCACGAATTATGATTGTTACATTCTGCGGAACTTCCGCGTGTCTGGAAATTACTTCCAGGAAGACAACTGCACAAATTAGGAAAAATAATGCTTGAATAGTTCGAGTAATTTCCTGAAACACAAACCTCTTAATTTAGCATGAACACTGCTTCCAGTCACTATAATGGCTTTATGAAACTTACATTTGATAATACTTTGACCAAAAGTAGATTGTAGTTATTCTTGCTGTTGATCTTTCTTTGGAGCAACGTGTAAGAAGCTGCTTCTCTCCCTAGTACTAAGATCCACTGTAAGATCTCTTCGAAACTTTAGTATCTGAAAATACCTAGGGTACAAAAGTTTCTGCACACATTAAAAAAGTAAACAGCCAAGCTTATTCTTTCTCTCAATATATTCCATTCACATCTGGCATTTGCAAGGGAGTAGATTCCCCTTTAGTAAAAGTGATAGTAGTTGGCAGAAGCAAGATGGAAAGCACGAGCTTCTTAGTTTTCAGTTTTTTTTGCACATAGGGGAATAGTGGGATACTCATCTATGCAAAGTATTCAGAGAGTAATACAACGAGTAAAAGTAGCGCAAAAGACTGCCTAACAATTCAAAAATGGCCAGATCACGGTGCGAAGTGGTTGGCCCTCGCCGCAAAGACTGGAAACGCCGCCGCTCGTTAATGAATTTAAAGCAAATTGGTGCACTACTCGCGAATGAACTCCGTCGTCGGAGTAAGGTAGTGAACATTCTGGACGAACTGGACCACCACACAGAATAGCCTCAAAGTTCAGACCAGAAACTCAGTTTGGAGGTATATGCCAAAAGCAATCAAAACACAGCTGGGAAATAAAATAGACGGAAGAGTTGAAGACCCAACCAAATTGAATGGAAACACTCATCTCAAGGAGGTTGAAATATCAACGTCTAGTAAAAGCATGATCAGTTTTCTAGAAAAAAAAAAAAAAAAAAAAAAAACCTACGAAGCCAAAACGAGCATTGCCATACACCAAAACTAGCGACTGCGAAAAATACGAAGGATACCTATGCAGGTTGTTGCCAGACAATGTTCACCCGCATTTAGCATTAAAAAGACTACACAGCTCTTCACACCCACCGCGTTAGAGTCCAGACCTTATACCTTGCATTTTAATTTGGACCGATGAAAAAGAATAATTTATCTGGAAATTTAGAGTACTGTAGGCTACATACAACCCAGTACCTTAAGTACTGTACCGAATGTGACAAATGCAATGTGAACGGGGACCATTTTATATAACCAATGTACCAACCATGTTGAAACTAGCTTCTTCAATTTTATTTCGTTTAGGTGTAGCAATTAGCCCAGATCAAGTAGGGTCTTAAACTGTTCGGAAAACGTGAATACGTTGTAGGGTTTAAAATAATTTTCGGAGGCGTAAAAATATAGTTTCCATTCTTAACCGTTTGCACTTCGTTAACATGCTAACTTGTTAGTCTCTCTCACGACTACAAAAATCACTTCACATTTAAAACGGGACGAGTTAATGAAGCTTTAAAAGAAATCCCCTTCCGGGAGCGCTTTAGTCTGCCATCGAATTTTTTTTTCCAATTTATCGTCGAAATGGAACAGAGACCCGCTACACCGATCAACCTCTAAAACGTTGGATGACAAAGCAATGCAAATTTAGTTTCATACAAATATTAGCGAATCCGATAACTTCAGCATACAGCGAGCCTTTCTGAAGTTGATTCTTTTTATACGAATTGTTCAAAATTCAGTATATTACCGAAATAGAGAAACTAATTTGACCATTGAATGTAAGATTAGCGAAAATTAGAAATTTTCTACTCATGAGACCTTTCATTACTTTCAGCTTAAGAGGTGGTAGTAATTTACTTTTTTAGTGTGGTCTTAGCCTCAAGTATTTAATGTTCGCCAGCGAGTTACTTCCAGGTTTATAGTTGCAGAATAGGCTCAAAACTTTCTCCAAGTCTATTTTGCGAAAGAACTTGGAAACACTAGAGTATTATTAATTAAAGTTGCCACTTTTCCGCAACTGCATTGCATGATACCAATATCAAGAGTAATTAATTAAGGTTATAAAAGTCTTAAATGGCTTCACAATTTACGAAATTTTATTCGTATTTAGTACATAAACATTTTTTATACAATTTTATATATTTTATACAATTTAATAAACTATTCTGCTCCTTCATGTAAGGAAGGGATCAACAGTAGCCTTTTGAGAAACCAATTGGGGACGTGTCCTAGGGGGAAAAAAAAAAAGTTAAAAATTGTTAAAATTGCATTTTAAAGTTTTGAAATTCATTTGCGAAAATTTTACTTTCAAAAACCTTACGGTTGTAAACGAGGAACTTGCTCATAGTCAAAATCCTGAACTTCGCTGGATATTAAGGGGTCAGTCACGATAGCGGAATCGTTTGAATTCTGTAGAGAAAGTTAATAGCTACGTTTAAAAAGAGCTCAGAATACTAGTTAAGTTATTCATATTTACTAGCTTCGATGAAGACTAAACTATTCAAAAACTAATTTAAAGCAATCTTTTAGAACAAGATTCACTTTCGGACTTGCACCCATTTACAGCAAAATTACCTGAGAAGTTTGTCTTTCCATTGTAGGATCTTTAGTAGCGTATCTAGGAAGGGTGGGAGTAGGGGGCTGAGTAGTAGTTTCCTCTCTCATTAAGACGAAAGACGGGTTGATGAACCTGAATCTGGCATATGGACTAGAGAAAGAACTTTTATAGGTTATTTATAGGTTACTTTTATAGGTTACTTTTAAATATAGTTTATCCGCATTCCTAGTTTTTACCTGTCCCTATTCCAGAGTTTTCCGTTCCTCCTTTTGTAACAGATGAAGCATCCAAGCAAGACTCCAATCACTAGGAACGCTACAATCATTATAACTACGATTTTCCCGGTATCATCTTTTTTTGTTTCTTCAACAGAAATTTCGCAGTACTTTCCTCTATAACCATCTGGACACCTGCATCAAATTTATAAAACTTTAGTACATCGCAAAAGTGGAATTTTATTAGTAATCTGACCAGATTAATGCTTTACCTGCACACGATGTAGCCAAGAGAAGTAGACTCGCACTCTCCAGTATTACACGGACTCTCCGAACAGTCTCCCGCTACCTCACCGTCGCCAGGTTTGGGAAGCTGCAGAGGAAGAGAAGGATTTAACGCCATAGTACGTATTCAACAAGTAATTAAGCACTAACAAGCTCAGAACTCTTACCGCGACACAGTTTCCTCCTTCAAAAGAAAATCCTTCTGCACATATGCACCGATGAACACTCAGCGATTGTGGAACGCAAATTTGTTGACAATTCGAATTTTCACAAGGAGTATGTACTGAAAGATTGAAAAGTTTTAGCACGAAAAGTTTTAGTACCATTAATATGCCAAACTATAGACTAATATATATATATACTATTATACACTTACGAGAAGTACTGTACATGGGTCGAATATTTACGAATGAAGCTCCATTACCACAGTAAAACTCCGAGCATTCATTCGGGTTCTTTATCGAACATTCTACCAAAGCGTGTCGTTCCGTATTTATCCACAGCAACTTTTGATTTAACAAGGCAAGTCCCTTAGATTCGTGGATCTGCAAGGAGAGGGAGACTTAAATATTTACTCAACTAGTTAAGTGTCGGCTTTTTTTTTTTGCAAAAATACTTGCCTCTGTCGAAGAAAATTTTATTCGTTTATATCCTGAGAAATTCACGCTCTCAATCTTGTTTAGAGCGACATCAAGCCAATATACCCTTTCTTTAATTTCAGTCTAATGCCAAACTTTCGCAAACCAGCATCTATATAAATTAGAAAGAAATGTACCTTTAATTTTCTTCAACCGTTCTGCTTTAATTTTAGTGCGTAGTGTGATTAATCTAGTTACCTAGTAGTTTAGGAACTTATATTTTTAAAGTATTTGACAGTTTTACTTTACCTTTCGGTCAGTTAAAATTATAGGATGAGACCCATCCATATTTCTGGCCACGAGACTTCCTTTCACATCATCGTTCTCGCAAGTCATCATAACTCGCGATACGATTGAAAATTTCATCGCCGATATTTTTTTGTGATGGACAGTGAAGATATATCCAAAGTATTTACTTTCAAAATTATACACCTGTAAAACAAGATATACTGTAAATACACGCCATTTTATTTAACAATAAAGTTCAGACTGCATATTTAAGCTTTTTACCTTCACGACCGAATCTGGATATTTGCTCTCCACAGATCTTTTACTTGTATATGCATTTTCAGTAGATTTGGCAAAGTACATGTTCTTGTTAATGTAGTCCAGAGCAGTAGCTGTAATTTTACCGATGTTGGAAAATTCTTTAGTCCAGCTCCCAGACGACCCTTCTTTATAGAGGATACCATTCTCGCCTAAAATTAAAACAAGAGTAAGCGGACTTCTAAAAAGTGCAAAAAATTTTATCATTGCAAAAAGATACGTACCATCAACACCTAGCAGTTTTTTTCTCGATGGATCATAAATAAGGTGGTTTATCTTCAAGTACTCTGGTACTTTTTGCGGGTTATTTGTACGTTTGAGTTCCTCATTTAAGTACACCAATTTTCCTTCCGTAATTATAGCAATAGACCACTGTTCTCCTCCTATAAAGATTGTATTAATTTAGACTTAACCATCAGATTAGTCTTTTTTTTTAAGGTTGATATTTTTCTTTAACTCACCAGTTGGTTTACACGTAATTCCATCCTTCATAAGATTATAATTTTCTTTACATTTACACAAAAATTTCCCCCTTCTGTTCTCGCAGAGGTGATGGCACAAGTTTTCATTTTCACATTCATCAATATCCTGAAAAAAAGTCGGAAAAGTGACATTTGTTGCTAGAAACTGGTTCTATCCAATGCCTGCCATAATACTTACATAACACGAAGTTTCATCAGAAGCGAGTTTATACCCTTCTTCGCAAGAGCAAGTTACTTTCACAGGATCATTAGTGCATATTTGTTCACATCCTCCTTTATCTTTCTTGCATTTATCTGAAATAAAATTTTATTTAGTCTACAGTCAATTAATTTGGAAACTATTCCACATAGATCCCTAGATTCTTACCGCAACTTTCGCCTTCATCCGCTCCATTTACACAGTCTACTCTGCCATTACAGACTTTGCTATGAGGTATGCAGTCTCCATTGGGACATTCGAATTCGCCAGAAGAACATGTGGCTGTAAAATTCGGATAGTAAGTAGTCTGTACCAATTTTACTCGCCAAGAGTACTTAAGTTCAAAAGATAAAACTTAAAAACTAACGTTTAGGTGTAGTCACATGTGGTTTTGATGCCTGACAACCAACTTCATCAGATCCATCCGAGCAGTCTTCAGCACCATCACAAATCCATCTGAAATTTTAAATGGGTAGTAGTACTAGTAGAGGGGGAGGGGGAGTACCTGCATGTATACAGTAATGGTACCAAGCGCCTTACTTCTTGGGAATGCAGGAGTCTTCACCAAGACACTTTTCTTTATCTTCACTACAAATCTTCTGACAGTCTTTCTCATCTTGTCCATTTGAGCATTCTGAAGTTCCATTACACCTGAAGGGGGAATTAAAGTAAAATTCACTTTTTTTTTTAAAAAAGCTCGGACTGTCAAGAATTATGCTTACCAAGCTAGAAAAGGTACACATTGAGATTCCGCGGAAGATGCATTGCAAGGGAGTAAATTTGTAGGACAAGTTTCACTCAACCAGCCCTTTGTAAAAGTTGAACCTGGAGAACATGTTAAGTTTAACCGTTCTTCCCCGCAAGAAAGTTCACCACTGCAGAGTTTAGCTTTATCGAGACACGAGCCATTTTCGCACTTGTATTCGGTCAACTTGCAAGCTGAAAGTATGCAACGAGTTAGATTTAGTATAATTAAATAGGCTTTTTTTAAAGAGCAGCAACACAACAATACTTACGACACTCTTTCTCGTCTTCGCCATTTGGGCAATCTTCATTATCATCACACAACCAATGATAGGGGATGCACCATCCTATAAAACAAACCAAGAAATAGTCAATTTGAAATGTTCACTAGATAACCATATTTTGAAGCAATACTTACTTACCATTATCACATCTTATTTTATCATTTGAGCAATAAGCATGGGTGCAGTTCTCATCCGATCCATCTTCACAATCAATTTTCTCGTTACATCGCCAGACGAGAGGGATGCATTCTCCCGATACACACTTCCACTCTTCGGCTAAAATTTAAAGTTAGTTAGATATTGGTAGTTGAAGTTTTAAGTACAAAATATTCTATCAAAGGTAATCTACTCACCGCTAGAGCATTCTTTTATTTTTGGACAATATGAAGGATCTTCGTCGGAGTTATCTGAACAGTCGTGCTTTCCATCGCATTTATAAATTAAATTTATACAATGACCATTTTCACATTGAAACTCTTCTTCAGTACATTTTTTAAGGGAAGTGCAGTTTTTCTCGTCAGAGGAATCACCACAATCGACACTTCCATCGCACCTATTAAAGAAATTAGGAATAGTGAAGTAGGATATCACTTGCATTAATACCGAAGGGCATTTAAAAAAAATGCTCACCAAAACATTGAAGAAATGCATTCACCATCTTCGCATTTATTTTGGTGACTGTCGCATTTTGTTACTGTGCAAGTAGAACGATCTGCATCTAGAACAAGGCCTTGAGCGCAGCCACAAGTCTGCGAATATACAAGTTAGTTAAGACCTTATCATTTAGTACAAGTTTTATAAGAGTAGACAAGTTCAGTTATTACCTTATCTTTCTCAGTTTTGGAGAAACAGAATTGAGTGCATTTTTCGTTACTAAAGCAAGGATCGCTCTCTTTATTCACTTTTGATCCAACGACCGTTATGCTCATAAACCATTCGTCACTGGGAACACTTTCCAGTTCTGTAAGAAATAGCATTGTACCCAATACACATTTGTTAGGGTGTGGTGTTTTTTTTTAATATACTCTAGTGGATCACTTACCAATATTTATTTTGGCGACAGCTCCATTACCAGTTTTTGAAGCAACACTTAATAAATTAGAACGTCTTTCGGACCAAAATATGTTTTCTTCACTAACGTACACCTTCATTGGATTCTGGAGATATTGAAATACCACGGTCCGGTTTTTCCCAAGACATCTATACTTTCTATCTCATTTTTTTCAGAATCCGTCCAATACAGTTTTTCTGGAAGTTATTAACTTATTAACTAACTTTGTCAATATAAAGTGAAGAGCTTACTAGGTTTACTAGATTCAACAGTTGCGTCATTACAAAGCGAACTTACTAGGTTCAACTGTTGTGTCAATACAAAGCGAAGACGGTTTCATTATATTATCGCGTACAACATCTACACAGTTGGTTCCATTCAGTTCACACTTTACTATAGAAGGCAAGAGGCTCCCGTCACTTATGAAAAGGTACCTTGAAAGAAATGATCATTAGTTTGTTATTCGACATTAAGTCTTCGTTAAGTTGTTAAGTTTTCAATTAAGATGCTTACCCATCCACGACATCCAATGCCAAATCAATTGGATTCGAGAGGTGTTTAACAACCGTTAGTCGGTAATGTCCTGACGATCTTGTTACTTCCACAGTACGATGTAATCCATTTACCCAGTACAAATTGTCTCTCAGCCAGTCTGAAAAAATATTATAGCTTATGCAATCTGGAACGATATATACTCAAGGTGATTAAGATTTTCTGGTTATGAACACCAGCTTACCTATTGCTACAGATATAGGCTGTTCAATTTTTTCAATCACTTTGTAAAACTTTCTCGTGGACAAGTTCACTGCTGATACAAGTTTATTCTTCGGGTCGGCAAAGTAAATAACGTCTAAAAAAAGTTAAAGTAGCAAGTTAGAGCTTTATTAAGTATAGTTCCGGGAAATCTAATCTAGAAAATATCAGATGCACAACAGTTTAACAAATGGATTTAATTCATTTAGCAATTCAAGCTTCAGGAAATTGTTCAAAAACTTTTACACGTACTTTTTAGAGGGTTGTAGTCCATATCTGAGATCAATCCAAGATCTAGTCGGGCATACTTTCGGAGAATAGGATTGCTTATACCATAATTTCTTAATGGAACTCCATAAAGTTTGGACTGTACAGCAATCATCGGTATTCTAGTTTCCTTTTCTGTAAGAGAAAAGGAATTATTTTGCTCTAAAACAAGCTAAGCTTTTCTAAAATCATGCCGAAATTTACATACCATGACATGCATGGCCATTATGAGCCAACTCCATCTCTTCTGGGCAAGCACAAACGTATCCGAGCTTACTAGATGGTGACAATAAGCAGAGATGTGTACACTTCATATCGTGAGGGCGATCGCAAGGATTTGAAGCCTAAGTAAAATATTAAATGGAAAATACTGTGTAAAGTTACAGTTTACTGAAACTGACGTTGGGGTGGGGTGGTGTCTCTTTAAGTTCAAATTAATAACAAGTCCCGAAATAACTTACGTGTTTAAACATAGAAGGGTGGTATATTGCCAAGTTATTCACCGCCTTGTTCTCGCTTTTATATTCCGGTTCCCAATCCATGCCATCTCTTTTCCTGCAACTATGAATTTCCGTGTGAAGCCCTTCCTGCAAGTCGGTCCAGTAAATTCTGTCTTGCCAGACTGCCAAGCTGTACGCACGAGTAGCAATCTTACTGGGTAGACTCTGGCAGTTTAGGGGAAGAAAAAAAAGAAGTCAAATAATCAGAAGTTGGACTGAAGTACAATTAAGAATTCAAGAAAAATAGGGTAAACCTAAGCCAACCTTCCTTTCTTTTCCATCATAGTTGGAACTATCTATTTGAGCGAGTCTTGCATCAGCCCAATAGATTCTTAATGCAGGATGATCTATAGCCAAGCCATTTGGCCACACAATGTCTTTTTCTATTATAGTTTTCCTTTCTGATCCGTCTAATCCAGACCTTTCGATAGTGCTAGATTTCACAGCTGTCCAGTACAGGTATCTGTAATGGAAAGATTATTCAGCTCTCAAACCTATATGGAACACTAGTTTAAATAAATACTCGGTATAATCTTACTTGTTATGAAGATCTAACTGAAGCGCTCTGGGTTTACTAAGATTCTTTAAAATTGGAAGACAGTCTTCAGTTTTTAAGTTGCATGCCAAGATATGGTTCTTATTGTAGTCTACAACATACAAGTTTCTCCCAAACCAGTCTACAGCCAAATTCTCCGGATGTTCGAGACCTATAATTTAAAATTTTAAGCATGATGCTCGAAACTTAAGGCTATTTTTTTTTAGTCTGAAAACCGTTATGTTATATTACCTTGATGAATAAAAATCTTTGGTTGGTCCTTTCCATGAAGAGTTTTGAAAAAGATTTTTTCACTGTTTGCTATCCAGTAAACGTAGTCATCTTTTGGATCGTAGGCAACTCCTGTCGTCTAGAATATATATAGTAGTTAGTTATGAATACTACCAAGGTTAAAATTTTCAACCAAGGTTAAAATTTTTCAATCGTGTTCATATTTACCTTCATATTCCCATCCCATACAATCCAAAAACCGCTGTTGTCCAAACTCTTTGCTTCAATACCTTTTCCAACAGAGAACAATAGTAATGCAGGTTCTGCAATGAAGTCACTCATGAACCAAGAGTTACGTACAAACTTCACCTACTTTATACTAGTTTCAAATCTTAATTTAACTAGTTGGATACGCAGAAGCAACGTTGAACAGAAGTTAACCAAGTTAAGTTTGGTTAGTAGTTTGATACGCAATAGTCTTGTCCAAACGTTGTGACCCGTAATAATCATAGACGGAAACTGGCACAATGGTCAGGTTAACTAATGCGGCCTGCTCTAATCAGCATAATAGGGATTTAAAACTCTCCAAACAATCGGACGCTAAGTGCAGCGATCACTGGTTTGAATTTAAAGTAAACTTAAAAAAGGTCCCATCCGTTTATGACATGGTCTTTTATAGACCAACTTTAGATGGTTTAATTACCTTTAATCCTACATGTGGCTTTATCCAGCAACTTGTAATCTGGAGCACAAGTACACTTGAAGCTCCCATTAGTGTTTTCACAAAAGTGGTCACAGACTTGTTCATCGCTTTTGCATTCATCAATATCTGTAATTGAATTTGATCGTACCAAATTTATTAGAAAAACCATGCGCCTCGGTGGTCTAGTGGTTAATAATCTACCAACCCCGAGTTTAATTCCCGGTGACTGCAGTCTGCGCACAGTCAACCCAGTTCACCGTTCCATACAATAAAATTGGTTAGTAGATAAATGGGTAGTCTGGATAGCATGGTCAAGACACTAGGATGCTGATAGAGGTCGTGAAAGTCCGGGTGAAGACTAATTTCCGACCACAGTAGTGGGGCGTGGGTTCGGATTTCATGTTCAGGTGTAGGTCTAAAGGTGTAGCGACAAGTTTGACCATCAGCCCTAGTATTCGGGTGGAAGCAAACGGGTTAATTTAGATTATATCCAAATCAAAATACCTTGACAGGTAGTATTGTCGCTTAGAAGTTCGTAACCTTTCGTACAGGTGCATCTAGGTCCCAATGGTGTGTTTAAACAAGTTTGATGGCAGAGTTCCGTCCGAGGATTGCAATGGATACCTTCGAATTAGGTAGACGTTAATAAGGAACATTAATTTATTATGTACCATCTTACCACAATCTCAGATACTAACCACAGTCTCCACCCTCGTCACTACGATCATTACAATGAGGATAGCCATCGCAAATCCATTTATCTTTCAAGCACCTTGTCCCATCCGTACAAAGAAAGCGCCCATATTTCAGCAAACAAGTTTCATTATAGTTTCCTGTTAAAAAAAAATTAGTCAAGTTCTCCTTGAAGTTCCTCTTAAGTTAAAAATTTACGCATCTAGTAGAGATTAAACTACTCACCACACCCTTCTTCATCTTCTTCCTCCTCACAGTCAAGCTTTCCATCACAGAGGAAGTTCATTGGTATGCATTTAGAGTTCTTACACGGTGTGTAACCCTTAGGACAAGCTTCCTGTTTCTGATTAAGATAAAAAAATTTATCCAATGCAAAAAAAAAAAAAAAAAAAAAATCCTCAAAATTAATTAACTTTTCATAACAAAATTACCGAACAATTTCTTTCGTCAGTTCCATTTCGGCAATCCATTTTTCCGTCACACTTCCACCTCGCAGGAATACATCGACCGTTTTCGCAGCGAAATTTTTCTTCGGGACATGTCTGAAGTTAAATTACATAAAGAAAATTAAGATTAGCGCGTGAAATATGTAAGTTAAATATAGTTTGTACTTTAAAAGAAACTTTCAACGAGGTTGGGTTTCGAAGCGAGAAAGCCATTTTTTCTAGTACGTACTTCTCCTTCATTGCAATGTTCCTCGTCCTCTTCATTGTGACAGTGCACCGCTTCATCGCAAACCATTGCTCGATCAATGCATTCTCCACTCGAACAAAAGAAATGAGTTTCGAGATCACAGTAGTTACTATCTGTAGTAGTTACAAGTACTTTAATAAAAAACTGTTAATAAAACTTAAGGTTCAAATTATTGAATTTTAAATTAGTTCACCTCCCAACACCCCTCGCCTACCCGAGACGATTAAGCGAATGTTTCAATTAATCAGTAAATCGACCACGCAATCCATTTGTATATAATGTACGCATATTTCTCTAAGTCACGAGTTAAAAATTAGTCAAATTAGTAATTTCAACAGACAAATTTAGAATCAATCTTTCATTCAAGGGTTCTTAAAATCTACCGTAGCAGTAAACCGCTGGAGGACTTTATATTTAGTATGATAAATACATGTAAACTTACAAAATTAAGCATTACCACTTTTAAAGTCGAGTAAAGTAAGTTTAAAAAAAAAAAAGGCCAGATTTACGTTGTCTGGTATTAATTTACTTTATTTGCAATGAAATATCAATTTTTACCCTCAGGGTGCTCTTCCCATTCACAAGCTTTAAGAGAAATCTAATGACAACGTTTAGACAAACGCTACGAGAAATTCGAACACTTAATTTTTTTTTTTTTTTAACTACTCGAGTTGTTAAGATCTAACGGTTTCATGGTAGTCTCGTCTTAGCATCCAATTGCTCCTGCTTTGCCATTAGGAAGTTACCTCGGATATGCAAGTAGTTTTTATTCTTAATATGGAAGTGTTACTAATGTGTTACATCTTTGAAGACCAAGCGGTCACCATAATCCAAAGTTTCAAAGCGGTCACCATAATCCAGTTTCAAAGCTTACCACACTTTTCATTAGATTCATCAGAGCCATCTTCACAGTTTACAACGCCGTCACATTTTCTCACTTCATCAATGCATTGTCCGTTATCACAACGCCAGTAGTACCTGAAGTATAAATTTTAACAATTTCCTTTAAGGATTAAGTAACGTCTAAAATTATCAAAATCATTAAATTTTAAAAGATACATCTTAAAATTTAAAGAAATGTTTATGCCAAGGATAGAACGAAATAGATCCTAGTTTTCATTAGGTAGATAGTGTTAAAACTATTGTTAGTCTTAAGAATCTTAAAACTGGAGACTTACTTTTTACAGCTTCCATTGGCATAGGTATAAGAGTCGGATCCTGAAAATATAGTTTAGACGTTAGTTATACTCTTAAACGAGTCGCATTCAGATTAAGTTTGTTCACTGCAATCAAGTTAGTGTTTGATCTCTTAATAAAACTACTTAAAATGAACGTTAACCAATTTTTTTTTACCCCAGAGCATGTATTACCAACCTTTAAGATGACCTAGATCAAATTTTAAATACCATTAAAGAATTTGGGCGTAAAAAAAAAAAAAAAAGCCATGGTCACCAAGTGTTTGTTTAATTAAAGTAATCGCTTTCAATAAAGCAAAACGATGAATTTTGTCTTACGTTAACGCTAATTCTAAGTTTACTTAGATTGCAAATTACAAACTCTCAACCGATGGAGTTTGATAAGAATTACTTTAATAAACCTAATGTTATTTTTAAAAACCAAAATAGAAACTAAAACTCCTTATAAAACTTCTGCGCACAAAACCTTCAAAAGCACTGCAAATACTGTAAATTATAAGAGAACCTTAAAATATTTCGCACGAAAAAAAGTTTAAAAATATATATTAATAATAAAAACCCTTACCTGACGTGGAGGAAAAACCGTCCACTGAATAAACGATAAAACCAGAAAATACTAAAAATAAAACCAAAAGTATAACACTCCGTTTCCGCATGATGCCGAAAGTATTACTGTGTAAACAAATCAGAGTTCACAAAAGTCCACCAAGTACAAAGACTAGTTATGTTGATATGCTTCCGTTAGATGAAGGAGAGGAACTAACTTCAGTGTCTCCTGTGAACTCTGTTGTTAACTTTTATTTTCGTCTTCTTCTTCTACTTCATGTGTTCTTTGAGCTTATTCATTAATCTTGATTAATTCGTAATGTTTATGAAAGCATTAAAGAAAAACTTTTTTCTGAATGCCAATGTATAGAAAAACAATATATATATATATATATATATATATATATATATATATATATATTATATATATATATATATATATTATATATACATATATGATTTTACATAATGCAAATACATCCATTATGAATGGATCATGAAAAAATCTTGCGTATCCATGCATGATATTTTGTATACTGGTCCCCACTGTTACACCAAAGATTTGAATAAAATTTTACCATCATTTCGAGTTTAAGAAAAATACGGCCGAAAATCAAGTGTTCAAACAGATGCCACTCTGTACGTGCTCATTTTTACCTTGTCGTAGCGCAGTGGTCACCCCCTCATCCTCTACTCAAGGGGCTCATCACCACCGGGTGAGTTGTTTTTTTGTTTTTATAATCCAATGTGCTGTCATATTCATAATCATTTCCTTGCTTTTGTCGTTATAGTGCCGACATTCCCCGTTTTATAGGTCTAGGTGCATGAGTCATCAGGAGCAAGATGAACTTCAAGTTTGTGTTTCCTCCCCAAGGCAACACGAATGTACCCGTTCTAGTCACGAGTATATTCATATCACTTTAGGCTTGCTCTACCCAAACTGGACCAAGAACTCAGATTGTCTGCAATGTCAATCAAACCCTTCCTTTTTGTTTTGAAGTTATAGATAAATATCATAAGACTTTACAAAAGGTTTTTTAAACCATTTACATTGAAAACTTACTAAATTCAACTCCACCCAACGTAACCTAACCGGGCGTTATTGTTGGGTTACGGTTAATACTAATAGTGTTACCAAGTATTTATTTTATTTTTTAGCTTACTAGACTCAAAGATACTCAATATTCTACCGGAGGAACCCTGTAATTGGCAAAATGTTCAGTTAAGTGCATAACCTAACCCGGGCTATATATATATATATATATATATATATACACACAGGGCGTCCCAAAAAAATGTATACACACTTTAACAGCTGATAGCTCAATTGATGTTTCTTTCTTTCCAAGTTAAACCCATTAGAATTAATAATGGCAGTCAGACTAAGCTTTGAACAAAGGAAATTAATTCTAAAATGCTACTGGAAGTGTGAAAACGCAGTTGAAGTGCAAAGACAGTTTAGGAGGGAGTTTCAAACAGATCCACCAACGCGACTTACCATCACTCGAATTAGAGATAAGTTTGAAGCCGATGGAACTGTTCAGAATGTCCACAAGAAGCGTTCCGGAAGACCACGGACATCGACAAGCCCCACAAAGCAAGAAAGAGTACTGGAAACGTATCACCAAAGTCCAAGAAATCTGTGCGGCAAGCGAGTCGTGAGGTAGGAATTTCAGAATCGTCTGTCCAACGCATTTTGAAGCGCTGTCAATGGAAAAGTTACATTCCAAGATTAGTCCATGCTATTAATGAAGATGATCCGGACCGAAGAGTGGAGTATTGCGAGTGGTACTTGGCACGATGTGGATGTGGATTGGACGAAGGGGTTTCGTAGAATACCCTCCGCGTTCACCAGACCTCACACACTAGACTTTTTTTATGGGGATACTTAAAAGACAAAGTCTACGCTATAAAACGTGCAACAGTCGCTGAATTGAGAGCAGCCATTGAACGAGAATGCACACAAATACCAAACGAAATGTTTCGTGATGTTTGCGATTCCATTGCTTCGCGTTATCAGCAGTGCCTGGACCAGAACGGACGTCAGTTTGAAACAGGCGTTGACAAAACAATTAAATAATGTCTGTAGATTCTATTACATTTTGAAAATGAAATGTATTTTAATAAACACTGCTTTATAAGTATTTAAAGTGTGTATACATTTTTTTGGGACGCCCTGTATATATGTATGGATGAGTGTACCCCCAAGGACCACCTGAGCCGTGAACTATTCTTTTACAAATTCTTCTTTCATTACCGTGTAATGAAGATCCGAGAACAGTAATGTATAACTCTCTCCTTCATCAGCTGACGTTTCAGGCGTTAAAATACTTCAGCAGAAAAGTTACACTTTACTTATAAGAGTATAAATGTAATGGAAATTATGCATTTAAATATAATACCCATGAAATTCAGACTCTATACTTATAGAAAATTTATAATTTATAATTTATAATCCAAAAAGTCTGTACCCTCATGGAAATTATATTATTTAATAATTAATTACATTGGACTTTACAAACTGCCTCTTTATATGCGTTAACGCTCTAACGGATTATATATATATATATATATATATATAGACAAACACAGACAAAGGAAGCATAATTTGAGTTCAAGGTTTCACGGTCATGAAGTCCCTTTGGTTCGGCAGCGAACTCACAGACGAAATATAAGCCCAAAATGACGTAATGATTAAAAGGAAAATCCTGATATTGGTAAAAAGAATGTCTCTTATCATTTCAAGGTTAAAGCTAAAAGCAAATAATTAACAAAATTTGAAGCAAAAGGCATTGGGAACTTGATATATATATATATATATATATATATATATATATATATGGTGATGTAGTGGTTAGCGTCGCTGACTACGAATCCATCGACCCCGGGATCGAGACCCGGTGACAGCAGCCGGCTCGCATCAAAACCCAGCTGTTCATCCTTCCACACAATAAAAGAAACTGGTAGACAAATGGGTACCCTGGGTGGTCTAGTGGTTAAAACGCTGGGCTGCTGATGGGGCGTGGTTCGGATTCCACGTTAAACTGTAGATCTAAAGTGGAGTGAATTGACCTTCGTCAGAATGAACAATTCGGGCGGAAGCAAACCAAAGGTTATCAAAGGTTATACAGTATATACAAGCGAATCTATGAGTGAGTCACTCGCTTCTTCACCAGACTTCTTCAACGAGGCATCTTTTGTATAGGAGGGGGCCATTATACCTGATCACATTCAAAAGGATTTTTATTCCTAGATTTAGTTCATGACAGACGCGTTGTCACTTTTACTTTTCAAACACGAGAAAAGGAAATTTTCCGGACAGAAAGATCTATTTTTAAGTCTTTTTCCCAAAACTTTGACTGCATTTCAGTCAACATCACTAAATCTTACAATATTCTGTTAATATACAATAACTTTGCACTACCCTGTCGTGTGTATAATTTCTGAGTGAATGTTTGAGTGAATTATTGTGTGCACACACACACACACACACACACACACACACACACACTCTCTCTTTATATATATATATATATATACAGTATATGGAATATTTCACAATTTATTAAATGTGATACAACCTGTAAGGGAAAATGAAAAACGACTCCGAGCGCTTTCGTCTCTTACCTCTGCCTTGAGAAGGTCTTGAAGAAACTAAATCGCTCGGAATCGTTTTTCATTTCCTTTTGCGGGTTATATTATATATATATATATATATATATATATATATATATATATATATAGTATTTGTGATTACTTTCCTTCTGTAATAAATGAACAGATTTCCATTAATTTTGCCTAAAAAGCTTCCATGCTTCCAACGTCATATTCAGATTAGAATCCTTTAAATATATTAATGTCATATCAGATATCTAAACTGTAGAGAAAATGTTTTTGAAAAATACTGTAAATCTTTACAATATGTTTTGGTACCTTTTCTGAATAAATTTCCTTGAATTTTGAATTTTGCACTTTTTTAAATTCAGTGATCGGCCTGCGAGATATATATATATATATATATATATATATATATATATATATATATATATAATATATATACAGTACAGGGTGGGCGGAAAGTAGCTCCCTATTTTGGATTGGTTAAAAAATACGTATATTATCCATTTATTTCAGAAGAAATAATATGAAAAGGTAGGCATACATGGTAGGTTTTCTCTAAAATTCAATGTGGGCTCCAACTCTTTCCACCAGCTTCTGGAGCCGCCCAGGAATGGCGTCCACTGACTTTAGCAGGAACTCCGGCGGGATGGAGGACATGACTTCCCGAATTCGGTCCTCCAGTTCTTCCAATGTCCTCGGTTTGGTGCAGTAGACTTCTTCCTTTACCCACCCCCAAAGAAAAAGTCGCACGGTGTCAAGTCGGGGCTCCTGGCTGGCCATTGATGTGGACCACGACGACCCATCCAACGCCCAGGGAAGTGGGCATCCAGCCACTCACGGACAACAAGAGCGAAGTGCGGAGGGGCGCCATCTTGCATAAATATCAGATCGTCGATGTTCTCCCATGTGCTGACAACCGGCCAGACCTCGTTTCGCAACATAGCAAGGTACCGCTCAGCATTCATGGTGTTGCGCAGAAGGAACGGCCCACAACCTGATCTGAGGTCATACCACACCACACCGTTACACTGAACCGATTCTGCCGTTTTTCAGCGGTAACCATGGGATCCTCTCCTGCCCAGTAGTGGCAATTGTGGCGGTTGACAAAGCCTCCGACGTGGAACACCGCCTCGTCGCTCCAGAGGATGTTGCGGAAGAGATGGGGCCAGTCTTCATGCCAAGCCAGCATGATTTCCCCGAACTCCATGCGAATGTCGCAGTCCTCGTCCGAGAGAGATTGGCAGTAATGCGGCTTCCACGCACGCCAGTTCAGCTCCTTCTTCAGCACAGTTCGCACTGGGTAGCGGGAGAGTCCACTTTCCCGAGCTGCCTGGCGAGTTGACTTTCGTGGACTCCGTGCGAACATTTCCTGAACTGCCTGCACCGTCTCCTGGGCCCTGGATGTCGAAGGGCGACCACATCTTCGAACATCTGCCACAGACCCCGTGGTCATGAGCTTCGAGTGGCAGTTCTTGATTGTTTTCGGGTCCACTTGGGCACGTGGTCCGTGAATGGCCCGCCACCATCTTTGAACTCGAACGACAGATTGCCAAACTTCGTACCGTGCCGCCAACTGGGCACGCTCCTGCAGTGTTAAACGCTCAGCCATGTTACCCTTCAATCTGAAATGAAAAAAAAAAAATGAACGTTACAATTGTACCACTTTAGAGAACACAAAGAGAACACTTTAGAGAAAAAAAGATTACCGTTACAATTATACCACTTTAGAGAACACACCATAACAATATAACAATACAATCACAATTTATACATAATTTATATGTAATTTAAATTAGGAAGCTACTTTCCGCCCACCCTGTATATATATATATATATATATATATAGGGCGTTTCAAAAAGAGTTTACAACTTTAATGTCCTGCCATTTCTTTGTTTTTTAATTTATACCCTTTTCTTTTTCAAGTTTTGGTGGTGGTATTCTGATATTTGTTCTCTGGAATTTCTAGCTCCCTAGCTCGACTATGCCATTGACAGTGGAGCAGAAGACAAAAGTGGTGTCTCTGTGGTATGAGACGAAATCATATGTAGAGACCCGCCGGAGGTTCTGCCAGGAATTCAATCTCAGAACACGTGTTGAACCAACAAATTGTGACATTCAACGTGTTTGTGAAACATTTTGAGGACAAGGGTACAGTGCACAACCAGAGCAAGGGCAACAGTGGCAGGCCAGCATCAGTAACCAAGAGCCAAGCCAACGTCGACGTCGTGCGGGATTCTGTGGTGGACAGTCCCAAGAAGTCCCACCGCCGTCGCTCCCAGGAGCTGGGCATCAAACCAACATCAGTCTGGCGTATCCTCACTAAGGAACTGAAGCTTTTCCCGTACATCATCTCTATTAGGCATAAACTGACTCAAGATGACATGAGAAAGAGAGTTCACATGTGCAATTGGCTCAGTGACAGGATGGAGCGCTACTCAAACTGGATCAACCTGATCTGGTTCAGTGATGAAGACCATTTCCATTTGAGCGGTGCCATCAACAACCACAATAACATTTTCTGGGGCGCAAAACCACCTGAGGAGATCACTGAGAGGTGCCTGAAAGGGCCTAAGGTCACATGCTTCTGCGCCTTCAATGTCAGATGGGGAATGCTAGGGCCTTACTGGTTTCAGGATGACCTGGTTTATGCAGGATGGTGCCACCCGGCATACAGCTGGTGACACTATCACTATCCTGCGGCAGCTCTTCAGAACCCGCCTCATTTCCCTGGGTACCGCTCATGACTGTGCACCCCATAGCCCAGACTTGAACCCTCTGGACTACTGGTTCTGGGGGGCTGCCAAGGACTCTGTCTACGCCAACCGCCCTGCCACACTGGACGATCTGAAGCAGAAGGTATCAGACTACCTCCAGGAAATGCCCCCTGAGACCTGGAGGAAAGTTGGACAGAACTTAGGAGTCGGGATCAAAGCCTGTCTGGACCACGGTGGGGCACACATCGAGAACGTCAATTACAAGGATTTTGCTTAACTCCATTATGCTTAATTTTGCTTAAACTTACTGCCAAAAAAATATCACTTCATAAGCTTTCAAAAATGTTTTGTTCACGTTCATGAGGTTTCTGGTTCTTTGTAAATATCTATATATATATATTGTTAACTTATTTAACTCTGCAAATAAGCTTGCTCGTTCGATTAAACATATATATTATATATATATATATATTATATATATATATATATATATATATATATATACTCACGAAGACTAAAAATAATGAAATTTTTTATCATTTTATGACATTTATATAATTACATATTGAAAGAGGGAACTAATTTCCACAATTCATAGCAAACACATCGAGATTCTTATATTTTGCGTGTTTCCTGGCGTCATTCTGGTAATACAAAGACGCGGGTTATTTCGAGACTATTCTTTCCCAGTGTATACAATTTATTTCACTGATTATTATTTGGAAGATAAATATACGTATTTTCGAGGCATTTCCCCCTGTTTTTGGTTGTTGAGAGGCGTTTTATTTGTATAAAAAAATATCTCGTATCTTGTATAAATTTCTGTTGAAGAAAGGATTGAAGATTTTAGAGTTCAGAATATGGTAAAAATTTCGTTTTTATTGAACATTATATATATATATAAAAGTTATTTTGTAATGTTTGAATTGTAGTATACCACTACGAGAACTGAATACTACTGCAGGGGCCTTATATTCGCATTTTGTCGATCTGACATTCTGTCGACATTTTTATTACCGTTTTAACCCAGTTTAACTGGTCCTAGCTTAACCTAAGCTATGCTAATTTAACTTACTCTAACGACCCATAGGACACTTATCGATAGGCTTGACTGCGTGTCTTGTCAAAGAAATATCGGTGAACTATACTAGAATTGTATATAGCAGAAAGCATATGTGAGTGGTTCACATCTTTTGGGTCTCGGTACCACTTTTTGTCACCATGCAGAAAAGTACCATAAATGAGTAAGGAAGGTGGTACCACCAAACTAAAACCATAAGTAGGGGACTACAATAAAACCCCGCGCTTTCGCCGCGTTCGCGAACCATCCGACGCAAGTAATACCCCCCAAAAACCATGTCAAGTCACGAGGCTGAAGCTGGGTTAAAATTTAAACATTCTGGCTGCCTCAGAAATTGTGTGGAAAGAGTAAAGACATACAAAGGCGCCTAGAGACGTGTTTTGCGCAAAGTAATCCTTAAAATTGAATGGATTGAAGTTGTCTTTTCTTTTCACTAATATAACTATTGTTTTAACGACGTTAATAGTATAAATTTTAATCTTTTCGGCTCCTATCCTATTTTGCCCTTAAGATCTAAACAATGACTTTCCAGATTCGTGCTATCGCGAGGTCTCCAGGAAAGTATCCTCGCGAAAGTGCGGTGGTTTACTGTACTAATATCCTCTTTAAAAAAAAAATGATCATGAAGGTAGTTATCCATTAGCAACCTGGATATTTATAACCCTAGCATACCTCCTAAAAGAACTCCACGCATCGTCGGTGCTATAAGAGTATACCACAACTTGAGAATCACTCTGTGATATCGAGAAAGATTTACAACGCGTCTCACAAACGGGAGATAATAATAAACTCTTTGGTTCAGTCTTAATAAATATAAATTCAAATAAATGCTTTAAAAGATTTTATGTAATTAGAGACGAATTTACTCTGCTAGTAGAAATGAAATGAAAATAGAGTTTTCTGCAGTTTACCAAAATGGAATCATTCGTAATTCTTTCAGTTTATTTGCTCGCTAGTATTTACAATGCTTTTCCTTTGAATTTAGGGTGTGGTGCTTCCTTTTTCTGATCTTAGAGGTGGCAGTGGAATAGAGGAAGGAAATTACAAATTACACCTCAACCTCAACCGGTATACTTTAGCATTTCTTCAAAGCAGCCTTGCCGAGACTGCTGTTGTGATTCTCTCTCTCTCTCTCTCTCTCTCTCTCTCTCTCTCTCTCTCTCTCTCTCTCTCTCTCTCTCTCGACCTTGCTCCCGAGAGAATTTTAGGGTCTGCCTCACAGACGTCTGTGGTTTACCTTTTCTCGATCTGTGACACGATCGACCTTATCGATGACTTTCGGGGTTTTAGGACGTTAAATGGATCAACGTCAGATCTAATATGAGATGATAAAAAAAGAAAAAAACTGATAAAAAATTACCACACTCATTATGTTGAAAAAAAATCCAATAAATGTTGTTAATACCAATTTGATATGAATATTGACTATTTCATTTCACACACACACACACACACAAAACAATGTATGTAAATCTTCGCACAAGCGAGGTACAGACTTTTTTTCAAATCCATTTATCTAAAAAGCTAACTAACCAAACGTATTTAACTTAACCTAACCTCAGTGCCATCGAACCGAGAAAGGCGTGATAAATGTTTCGGACGCAGTTAAGGGCTCGAAGGTTGTTTTCTGTTAAATCATTAAAGAGTGAGGTACTCGCTAGCCTAAACAAACCTTAACTAACCTAACCTACCTTAACTAACCTAACCTGCCTTAACCCAACTTAATCAGGTGTAAAATATCTTTTATTCTGACGATAAAAATATTTCTCAATTTTCTATACAATTATTTTAATGTTACGAGGTACCACAAGTATTACCCTCCAACAAAATTACCTCACTAAATATTTGAATTATTACACGCTCAACCTCAATTATGCCCAGTTGTCTCCGCACACACACAAACACACACACACACACACACACATATAATATATATATATATATATATCTTTGAAAGCAATGTCAATTCCACTTCGCTTTTTCGTTGCTAATTAAAAAGGCTCTTGAGTGTCTTTTTAAATAGATGCTGCTTCACAGGGAAAAAGAAAATAAATATACATAAGAGGGCGTCAAATGGAGGATCACTATGTGTATATATATATATATATATATATATATATATATATATATATATATATATATATATATATATCTCGCGAGAGAGAGAGAGAGTAGATAGTGTCCGCTCGCTCCATGTATTCATTTGTTTACAAATGCTAATAGATAAACAAAATAAATTAAATTAACTATTAAATAATGGACTTTTTAATATATATATATATATATATATATATATATATATATATATATATATATATATGTGTGTGTGTGTGTGTGTGTGTGTTAAAATGAGCAAACGTTGGAATGATCACGAACGGCAAGTCCTAAAGTTTAGATAATAATTCTCCGGAGTTGAGTTCCTTTCGTTGGAGGACTTTTATATTTGAGAAGTGGGCTTTGATGAAACGGCGAAAATTAAACGAAATGTAAATACAGAAGGTACGCTACATGAAGGGAAGATAATTAGTAGAACGATAGGTATACAAGTGAGAGAGAGAGAGAGAGAGAGAGAGAGAGAGAGAGAGAGAGAGAGAGAGAGAGAGAGAGAGAGAGATGTTAATCGATGGAGTAATGTAGACAAATTTTCTGACGACAGAAACATTAGACTCCATTATCAAGGAAACTGTTTGGAAAATATTGAAATTTTTAATATACTGTATATATATATATATATATATATATAATATATATATATATATATATCGATACCATAGTGGACGTGTTTTTGTTAGGTTGCGACTCTTCATTAAATAGAGAAGGTTTTCAAGCGTGACCACGGGAAATTTCTATATAATTTTGTTCATGAACTTACAGTGACTCTGCATATATACTTATCGTGACATTGTGAATAATTGTGTCGTGATACTTAACGTGAAAAGATGTATGTGCATCTAACTGGTGGTATCCGCATAGGCGTACGAGGCGGGGGGGTCTGGGAGGCGGCAGCCCCCTCCCTCCCCAGGATTCGCAGAAACTAAATCTATTCGGGCAATAACATCTGTGATTCAGGCAAAGTGACTTGGCGACTTTATTCGCCTTCATGATTCTTTTTGGCGTTCTTTGCTACCTCTCAGTATTTCATATGTTCATATGTTCATACTTTAGATGAATAATGGCAAAAGGTTTGAACCTGTAAATCATGTTAACACGTTAAACAGATTTATAGATTTATATATATATATATATATATGTTATAATGTTATAATGTTTCAGACCAACAAAGACCCTAGGATCCACTCATGGCTGGTCTACCTAACTGTGTTCGTAATTGTGTATTGTGTATGTCCTCCGTGGTGGCGGAGGGGACCTACAATTTTACGTGGGTTCCGAACCACAAGAACATAAGAAATTTATGTAAAAACTGCCTGTACATTGGCAACGACCAATTTTTACCAAACTAAATAATTATTAATTTAAAACTAATTAATTATCGATTTAAAACTAAAGATAGAATCTCTGGATCCAGAGGATCAAGTCATAATAGACTACTATCCACAAATATGTTACACTCTATATCTATTTATAACCGACATGCAAATAGTACAGGGTGGTGCAAAAGTCTGGACCCATAGGCGGTTTATATGGAAAAAAAGTGTGGCCTGCAGGAAGTTTATTATGAAATTAAATTTAATTAACCATACACCAGTGACTAAATTATGTCAAATTTAACGTTCTAGTTCAGAATTTACAATAAGTGTTCGAATTGATGTCCATCTTCTTCCAAACACTCCTTCTTTTGCGTACAAAAGCACAAGCTCTATTCTTTCTGCTATTGTTAACTTCTCTGCCATAGGGTAACAATCTGAAAAATATTTAGTAAAATTATAAACAAAAATTAAATTATAAAAACTATTATAAAAATCGAAAGATATTTTTTATATAGTAAATTGCCTATGGGTCCAGACTTTTGCACCACCCTGTATATCAGATCCAAAGAATCCAGTCAATTTCATTACGATATCCATCAATACTCGTACCCTGCCAACCAAAAATAAGTCATGGTCCATATCGATTGCGGACCAAGTCAAAATTTACACCCATATACATTACAATATATATACTTAGGAGGAAAAGTGTAAGTGTGGCTGTAAAGACTGTACAGTAATGTAGAAATGTGTGTGCACCCATTTTGGGTCTCCCATTTCAAGGTGTTTGTGGGGCAAGTGAAGATCATGAGTTTTTCAATACCTCACAGTACTATGGGGGGCACCGCTCGGCAGAGGAATCTCTTTAAATGGGGTGTGTAAGGACAGAGTATCCCCTAACCCAAGATGCTGCCTCCCTATATCCCACAACACTTGTGTTGAGCTGTGGGATCTATCACCACAAAGCCTTAATTTTACTACCTTAAACTATACCCAATCTAGCAACATATGCGTCTAATCGATTTTTAAACATGTTTATAGACGTGCCACTAATTACTTCTCCCGGCAAACTATTCCAGCTATTTATTATTCTATGCGTAAAAAAGTTTTTCGCAACTGCTGTCTCGAACCTTCTACTTGTCAACTTACACCCGTTATTTCTAGTCCTATTATATTGAGATATTTCGAAAAAGCTATCTCTATCTACGTTATCGAACCCATTCATAATTTTGAAAACCTGGATTAGATCACCCCTTAGCCTCCTGGTCTCGAGTGTAGTCAATTTTAACTCCTTAAGCCTATCCTCGTACGACTTTGACCTAAGCGACGGAATCATCTTAGTTGCTCGTCTTTGAACTCTTTCGATTTTGTCTATATCTTTGCGCATATGCGGATTCCAAAATTGGACCGCGTACTCCAAATGGGGTCTAACAAATGATTTATAAAGAGGAACTATAATATTGCGCGATTTGTACTCAAAATTTCGAGCTATAAAACCTAACACTTTGTTCGCCTTATTGACCGCTGCTGTACTTTGTTTCGCTACTTTTAAATCACCAGTGACTATAACTCCTAAATCTTTTTCCTGCTCTACGCTTGTTAAATCTTTCCTTGGCATACTATACGCAAAATTACCGTTACGCGAACCTATATGCAAAATTTTGCACTTATCAACGTTAAATCTCATTTGCCATGTGACTGACCAATCAACGATTTTATTCAGATCTTCCTGGATTTTACCTCTATCTTCGTCGTTAATCGCCCTACCACCCAGCTTCGTGTCATCCGCAAACTTTGAAACTGTACTGACTAGGCCGACATCTAAATCGTTAATATATATAAGAAAAAGCAAGGGGCCCAATACAGAACCCTGAGGAGCGCCACTCGCTACATTAGCCCAACACAACTCCGCTCCATCAACGACCACCCTCTGTTTCCTACCTCGCAACCACTCTTCTAGCCAATTTATTACTACACCCCTGATTCCATGAGACTTAGTTTTTTCAATGAGTCTTTTGTGCGGCACGGTGTCAAACGCGTTTTGAAAATCTAAATACACTACATCAACCGCCCAATGTCTATCGTAAACGTCAACCACGCTTTGGAAAAATTCTAAAAGATTAGTTAAGCAAGATTTGTTTCGCCTAAAACCGTGCTGCGTATTTCTAACTAGTTTATGCAATTCTAAGTGTTCGACTATACGGTCCCTAATTATTGATTCCAGTAGCTTACCTACAACAGACGTTAAACTGATTGGCCTATAATTTCCCGCCGCACCTTTATCGCCTTTCTTAAAGATAGGTGTTACGTTTGCTAACTTGAAATTATCTGGTACGCACCCCTCAGAAATAAACGCATTAAAAATCTTTGTTAGCGGCACAACAATGCTATCTTTTAATTCTTTTAGTTGTATGGGATATATGGAATCCGGCCCCGGTGATTTACGCGTTTTCATTTTATCAATATAGCGCATTACCTCCCCTTCACTAACCACGCTATTATCCAAAATATTACCATTATCAAAAGGTATTATGTCTGTGACCGTAGGGATATTCGTTACATCATAGGAGAAATTCATATTTTTCTATTTCTACAAACCATAATTCATATTTTTCTCTTTCTACAGGCCATAATGGCTGTGAGCAAGGAAGAACGAATCCAGATAATTCTACTCATAGGAAATCGGAGTCAAAGAGAGGCCGCTGCTGAATTTAACAGACTGCATCCAGACCGCGAACCAATAACACAGAGTTGTGTGTCTGGATGCAGTCTGTTAAATTCAGCAGCGGCCTCTCTTTGACTCCAATTTCCTATGAGTAGAATTATCTGGATTCGTTCTTCCTTGCTCACAGACATTATGGCCTGTAGAAAGAGAAAATATGAATTTCTCCTATGATGCCGGACTTACAGGACACCCTGTATATACACCTTACCTTACAAAGGTTTCGCGCGATGATTTCTCATTTCGCGAAGGTCAAGCTTGTCGCCCCTCCTCTCGAGTTGGCCTGGTGAAGTACTGAGTTGGATTCTTGCGCTCTCCACCTCATATAGCCAGGTACGCCCGGCTCATCGGGGATTGTCCTGAGCCAGGCGTCTAGTCTTCTTTTGAAGATGTCCACTGCAACTCCCTTCGTGTTTTTTAGGTCTTTGGGCAACTGATTAAACAGTTTTGGTCCTCTCACTACAAAACTATTTTCTTTCAGGATTAAGGATGTTCCCTGTCTCTCCTTCAATTTGGGAATACGACACAGTCTACCGTTTCTACTTTCCACCGTTGTTTGGGGAGTTATAGGGTTCAGAGTAAGATTAGGGACTAGTTTCTCCATTATTTTCCAAGTGTAAATAATGGTGTATCTCTCTCTTCTCCTTTCCAGTGAATATAGGTCTAGTTCGCGTAACCTTTCCCAGTAATTTAGTTCTTTGCACCCATTGATCTTGGCTGTGAAGCTTCTCTGGATCCCTTCCAGCTGACTAATGTCTTCTTTTTTATATGGGGATGTTAGGACCGAGCAGTATTCCAATTTGGGTATGATCAGGGTTTTCAGTAGAGGAATCATTACATTCCTATCCCTTCGTTTAAAGATTCTCAATATCTGCCCCGTTATTCTCTTTGCTCTGTTTACTGCTATCTTATTTTGTATTTCAAATTTCGCATCATCTGTCATTACAACCCCTAAATCTTTTGCTCTGGAATTTCTCTGAATTTCTAGTCCATTTGGGGTATAATATTCCATGGATTTTAGGTCTTCTCTTTTTCCGTACCATAATAGCTGAAATTTCTCGGTGTTAAACTTCATATTGTTGTCTTCCGTCCACTTGTAGATTCTGTTTATGTCGGTTTGTAGAGATCCTATGTCTTCTGGGTTTCTTATTTTTCTACTGATCTTTGTGTCATCCGCAAAGGATGTTACTGTGTTGTCTCTGGTAACGTCCTCATCTATGTCAGTTAGCATGATTATGAAGAGTAGTGGAGCTAATACTGTTCCTTGTGGTGCTGAGCTGAGGACCTCTGATTCTGATGAAGATACTCCTTGTACTGTAACGACTTGCCGCCGCTCACTAAGGAAATTATATATCCATTTCCCTAATGGGTGCACACACATTTCTACATTCCTGTACAGTCTTTACAGCCACAACTACACTTTTCCTCGTAAGTGTATATATTGTAATGTATATGGTTGTAAATTTTGACTTGGTCCGCAATCGATATGGACCGTGACTTGATGGATACCGTAATGAAATTGACTGGATTCTTTGAATCTGATATATTTGCATGTCCGTTATAAATAGATATAGAGTGTAACATATTTGTGGACAGTAGTTTATTATGACTTGATCCTCTGGATCGAGAGATTCTATCCTTAGTTTTAAATCGATAATTAATTATTTTTAAATTGATAATTATTTAGTTTCGTAAAAATTGGTCGTTGCCAATTTACCGGCAGTTTTACATGAATTTCCTATGTTCTTGTGGTTCGGAACCCACGTAAAATTGTAGGTCCCCTCCGCCACCACGGAGGACATACACAATACACGATTACGAACACAGTTAGGTAGACCAGCCATGAGTGGATCCTAGGGTCTTTGTTGGTCTGAAACATTATAACATTATAACATTATATATTATGATTCCGTGGTCACACTTGTCGAACGCTTTAGCAAAGTCTGTGTATATTACATCATAGTTTTCATTACTTTCAAGTGAATCAATAATGTTGTAGTGTTCCATTAGTTGTGATAGGCATGATCTGCCTGACCGAAACCCGTGTTGGTTATCATTGAATTTTTTCTGAGTTTTCAAAAAGTCATAGATTTTCTGTCTAACTATTCTTTCAAATATTTTAGTGAGATGGGATGTAAGTGATACTGGCCTATAGTTTTTGGCCTCGGATCGATCTCCTCCATTTACATTGGGACTATGATCGCGCTCTTCAGGATGCCCAGTATTTCTCCCGTGTCTAGTGATCGTCTCCATATCCAATATAGGGGCTCAGCGATTGCATTCTTGCAGTTTTTGATCAGTGTGGCATTCCATTTATCCGGTCTTGCCGCTGAGTGTGTTTTTAGTTTCCCTATGGCTTGTGTAATATCATCCGTTGTAAAGTCGAAATCCGTTATACTTTCCCCTTGTGGTTCTTCTTCAAAGAATGCGTTTCTATCGCATATCAATTTGTCAGTTTTTGGGATACTGAAAGATGATTCGTACTGAGCTCTTAATATTTCAGATACTTCTGTTAGATCATTAGATAAAGTACTGTTCTCATTTTTTAAAGGTCCGATAGTCGCATGGTTTTTCCACTTTCTTTTTCCGAAATTATAGAAGTACTTTGATTTAGCCTTTATTGCTTCTATAGCTTTATTGCTTTATTGCTTCTATGCTTCTCGATTAGTTCCTATATGACGACATCGATACTTTGCAGTTTATCATTTAATATTTTTCTGACGTTGTTTTCTTTACAATTACTTAATTTTGCAGTCACTTTTTTTCTCTTTCAAAACAATGCCCTCTTTTGTCTTTCGAACCTGCTTCTCTTTCCTCTTTGTTGTATCTTTGGGACATGTTTTTCCACAATTTCTAACGTCTTCTCCTCTAACGTCATTAGCATCTCCTCCGTTGTCTTGACCTCGAAAATGGTTTTCCAATCTATTACTTCCATGCTGGATGTCACATCTTCCCAGTTTATAACTTTGGAGTGAAAATTAAAAATGTCAAATTTGCTTCTTTCTGTTGTGCGTGTTCTTTCCTTTCCTGTTGCCTTTATATTAGTTGTTATTTCAATGATGTTGTGGTCCGATATCATAGTTGGGGATATTTCTACATTATCAATTAGGTTACTGTTATTTGTGAATACCAAATCTAGGCAGTTGTTTTTTCTTGTGTTTTCTTGTGTGTGTGTGTGGATATATATATATATATATTTTTTTTTATTGGGGTTGTTTAACCTCCTTCGCAACATCTAAGGTCATATGACAGAGGGGACCTACAGCTTTACGTGGGATCCGAACCACGGGTCGCTACATAATCTGGGCGCGGAGGACGGTCTCCCATCCAACTACTACCCAGACCCAATGTCGCTTAACTTCGCTGATCTTCGGGAAGCGGTGTTACGACATTGGCCACGACGTAGCCCGTATATATATATATATATATATATATATATATATATAATTTGCCTTCTCTCTATATTTAGATTCGTCCCCTGCTAAAAAAAAAGTGTCCGTACGCCTATGGGTATCTGCAGTGGTGTAGTGCTAAATAAAGAAGTGAGGGAACGCATTTTGAAAGTGTTACTCAGATGCGGGGGGGGAACAATGGCGAGCGCGGCGAGCCCATACAGCTGGGGGTCCGGGGGCACTGTAAGCCCCCTGGGAAATCTTTTGAAATCTGACCAATTTCAGGGATATTTTGAGGTCATATGCACTGGATATTAGGATATATTCCAAGGCTGAAGATGCAGTATTTCCAGTGTCATTAGATATACGACATCCAGTACGATCAATAAAAATAGCTAACAACTGGAATGACTAACTAAAAAAAAGTTAACAACTGGTACGCCGTGGTGACTGTTTCACCAGATCTTTATAGGCTAGCATTGCCTCAGTCGAAGCTAAAAGAAATGAAACAATTAATGATTCTTTATCATATTTCTTCTAGGGGTGGGAATTAAAATTTCGTGACGTTAGAGATTTGTAAGTTCGGATTTATTTGAAATAGTGAGGGAACGCCGTTCCGTCTACCAAAAAAAGTAAGGGAACGCCGTTCCCACGCGTTCCCACAGCACTACACCACTGGGTATCTGTAACGTTATTTAAAAGGTCGAGAAGTGGGCAATGACTGGGCATCCACCTGGGGTTCTAGGGTTTCCCTGTCCCTCTTCTCGCTCCACCCCCACCATTTGCACTGCCGCTACGAGACTGTTTCCCGTCTACTCAAATCGATGATATTGTCTGCAGAAAGTCGTAAACTTATAGAAAATCCTTTGTTATGTTTTATATTTGACAAAGCAGAACATATTAGGTCTGACTTTCTTGTGTCTGTTTGTCACGATTTTACGATACGAAAGAAGTAGAATATGTGAGGGTACAGTTAAACTCCTTGTTCAGTGCTACCCTACCATTTCGTAGAGGTAACTCTAGAAACGAGAATATCATTAAAGACATTATGAGTAAGGTGTCGATCTTTCGGGAAAATGAAAATAATATTACCATAGAATTGGTAATTTCTATGGATAACGCGGACAAAAATCATTGGCTGCAGTAAAGCACTAACATGTGGGGTCAAATCAGAAGAACGCGATGTCGTTCGAACAATTCCGATTAGAATTAAATGAGTTGAAGGAAGCACTCCTTCCGAGGCCCACTTACTCGGGAGTCGTCCAGCATGTCCGGACCCCAGCTAGGAGCGCGTCGGGCAGTGGGGGAAATGAAACTCCCACCCCTAACTCCTCCCCCGCAAATGGTGTGGAAATTTATCCCGAAAGGGTAATAACCAACCTCCTTCCCGCTCAGGAAAGGACTTCTGCTCCTGATGTTGCGATTGATTAACAGGTGATGAAAGTCAACACCTTCCGACAATATTAATAGTAGTAACAGGGAGTGTTCGTTGCGAAGAGGAGAGGCATCACTGCCCTCTCCCTTGCCTTCTGCTGCAGGGGAGAGGCGTTCGAGTATTCAAACGCCACCCTCGGCATGGAGTTCTCCCTCCTACCGGAAAAGGGGGCAACACACGAGCCCGTCAGGTTACGAACACAGCTTACAGGCCCCGTCAAGCCACAGAGTAGGGGAGGGGCTCCCCATTCCCCCAAGGTCGTGCCACCCATCCTCCAATCAGGCAAACCCTGCCTCAGGGAGATCGAGGCATCTCAACAACCCTGTGAGCAGTACAGTAATACCTTGAACATCGCCGTTTTGCTCTTTCGTCGTTGCTGTGCTTGCGAACTAAGATTTACAACATCATCGTCTTGGTTTTGCTATTTCGTCGTCTTACGCCTGGCAGCATCACCTTTACCTACCCTTCCCCCTTCTCATGTTTAATAGAAAGTTTAAATTGAACAGTAGACAAATGTTTTGCTTAAATTTCATTTTTTCGTTCGTATTATAAATTTTCATGTTTAGATAAAAGGTTTGAATTGAACAGTTCTTATAGATGTTTTTCCCGTGATTGAGCTTTTAAAACGAGTGTATTTGTACTGTATTTGTAATGCAAAAATCCTGATTTTGACACAAAAAAAATATCTGAGAACGGAACCTCTTATTTCCCATAGGATACATTCCTTGAACATCCATCGTTATTTTGAATATCGTCGCCTTTTCCAGGAACGCATTAGCGACGATGTTCGAAGTATTGCTGTACTCGGTAAAATAGTAGGATATTCAGTATTCGGTATTCGACCTAATACCTTTTATGTATTTTAACCGAATACCGAATATTTGATAATTAGGGTAAATAACGTGATTTAGGAAATGGAACTTAAAATGTTTTTGTTTTTTATTTCAAAGAATAATTACAAACAAATCCAACTTGGTATAGTGATACTAATAACCTTACATAATAACCTTAAATAACCTTAAATAATAACAGGCAGTAATAATAATTACCACAAAAACAAAATCTAATAATTGAAATTTAAGGCAAGTAGATTATCATGTAGAAAAATGAGTCATTCAGCAGCATCAGGAACTAAACAATTACCTGGGTCGGTAATTACATTTTTCGCAGAATTGAACAGTCGTTTACTTCGTACGCTTATGGGTGGCGTGATGAGATATTCGCGAGCAAGTACTAATAGTACTATTAACCTCTTAACGACCGTAGTTTTTGTAGGGTTAAGTTACGAATGCGTGTATGGGAACGGTACATATTCGACCCACTGGTCCAAAAGAGGTTAATAGTAATATTAATTCTATGTGATGTCATACTGATAAAGACTTCATTGTTAGCATCAAATGATGTCCACAGATCTGTCGTAAAACTCATAAAAGCAACTCATTCAATGACGCATAGAATCATAGATGTGTGGTATAAGTATAACATTTTGGCTTAAATATTTACGAGAGGGAATAGGATAGGCTCCATCCCATAAATCAGAATAGAGTAGAATAGGCTCCAACCCATAAATGAATCCCTTAAAACTAGGATCATCAATAATCGAAAATGGTTGACTATCCGTGGCGATCATTTAACCTAGTAATTTAAGTATTTATCTTTCATTTATTTGAGTTAATATTCCACAGCTTTTTTGCTTTCGAAACACTGAATTAATGTTTGTTGATCCGGATCAACTGTCTCGCTAATTTCTAGAATTCGTGGAAGAGGGTGAAACGTTTCGGTAGTAGGTAACAGTTTCTTTTTCTGCCAAAGTCGCTTCATAAGCGACAGAATGTTTATGACGGAGATGATTGCTGAGTCTGGTTGTAGTAAAATTTGTTGGATCCTTTACGCCTCAAGTAATGAGCATTCCACATTTTTTGCATTTAGCTTTAGGATCTTTTCGTTTGGCCTAAAATAAAATTGGCATATAACACTACGTTTAGAACCCATTTAGAGCTTATTTTGATAAGATAAGATAAGATACTTTGATAAGATAATGATAACAAAAAAATAGACCTGAAATAACAATTAAATGTTATTACTAAGAGTACGTTATAATATAATTTCGTTTATGAAACTCACGAGTTCTCCCTGACTCCTGATTAGCGTTCAAGAACGTTCCTCGTGTTGCTATGGAAAATGAAGCTTGAATGTTTCATAATTTTCTTTGTTTTAGGCTAATATTCAGGCCTTTTTTTTTTCATGAAAATTGGCAGTTAACCCTTCCCCAACCCACCCCTGCGGGAGAAGATGGGGAATTATATAATTGCAACTCTTTTGTATTTGTATTCTTATAGGCCTACCCAATAATTCTATTAAATTTTTTACACTGACGCCTAATAACCAAGATAAAACTAACATTCGGTATTCGGCCGAATAGTTTCTACATCGATTCTTCGGCACTACTAGGTATTCGGTGAACTTTAGTATTCGGTACATCCCTAAAAGACCCTAATATATATATATATATGTACCGCAGTTTCTTCACCCCACTCAGTTGCTGTCTCTGTACAAGGGTCTTGTCGGACCATGTATGGAATACGCTTCTCATGTGTGGGGTGGCTCGATTCATTCAGCTCGACTTGACGTTATAGAATCAAAGGCTAATCGGTCGACTTTGGAACACTCTTCCTCAATCCATCTTTGTCCCTGTCTATGACCTCTAACTGTTCAAACTTTGGACCTTGATTTCGGCTCTCTTCTTCTTCTTCTTCTAGGGGGAGAGGGGGCATTTTTACGGGTGTTCGCCCTTGGCCCCCCCTTCCTGCCTAAAAAAATAATCAAAGAAAATCGGTTGAAAAGAACTATGTAATTATTAGCTTCCAAAAATAATACCATTAAAGAAGGAAAATTGAGATGGGGAATAAATCAAGATCATTTTTAGAGTAAAATAAAGGTCAAAAGGTAAGAAGGTAAAAAGGTAAGAAGGTAAAAGGTAATAAGTACCGATTAACAGATCCTTGTGGTAACGTAAGATCAAAATCTAAAAGCAAAAATAGGAAAAATTACGAAGTCTTCCGAGAAACTGAACATCCTCTTTACTAATAAAATTTAAACAAAGGGGGGGGGAGAGAGAGAGAGGCTCAGAAGGGTAAATCGTACCACCTGTGAAGGTGCGAACCATTACCAATTAAAAGGAAAGCCAACCTTTTGTATTTCTTATGAGGAGAACTTGGAACTTGAGAGGAAGAAAGTGATCGATCCACACATTCAGACGAAGGGGGTGTCGCAAAAGTCGTGGTATTTTTCAGGCTATTTTATAAAATTTTTAAATGGATTTATTTTTATAAAGAAAACGTATATTTAGTATGGTTTGTCCCGAAGGGAGACTGGAAAATTCGTTTTTAGTTGCAATGTCGCATTCATATTTTTAATAGTACGTCATATCGTTGTTCTCGAGAGTTTGAAGTTTGTAGGATCTTTTTTCGTTTTATGTAGGCCTATATGTGTTACAATTGCACGTTTCCAATGTTCAGGAAATACGCCGGTAACCACTAAAGTATTGGCAAGGGTTATCATATTGCTCATAGTTATCATATAATTAAGGTAATGTAAGCATATTTTGACGATTTCTACAGACTGAGTTTTCTTTAAGGTTCTACAATATGTTTAGATATGATAATAAAAACCTACTCTAATAGACAGAGTTTATTTCCACAACAGTTTCGATGCCCACTGGCATCCTCTTCGAGTGGATACAGAAAAACCGAAGAGGATGCCAGTGGGCATCGAAACTGTTGTGGAATAAACTGTCTATTAGAGTGGATTTTTATCATCATATTTTGACCTCCACGTAGAAAAAAAAGTGAAGTTTTTTGCAATATGTTTAGATGTTCTTCACTCGTGGCTGGTTTTGGTAGAAAGAGTTCCTCAGCCGAAGTTTGCTTATTTAGACTTTCATTACCCAATTCACGTAATTCAGGTGGGGTTTATTGATCATCTTCAGAAGTACTGTAGAGTTTCATGTAGAATTTTTCAGGTGTCTCTTTGATTTTCTTTACTATCTCTCCTGACTTGTTTCTTCATCTCTTCTTCTTCTCTCTCTCTCTCTCTCTCTCTCTCTCTCTTTCTTCTCTCTCTCATTGAAATCTTTTTATTTTTCTATTATTTTATTACAATATTAATTTATGGTTTTATTATTTCATTTATTTAATTCTGATAGTAAATAGGAGATAGTAAAGGGAGTAGTGACTGTATATATTATATATGTTGTTAAATGTGTTGTACAATCGATTAAAAAAGGCTGTTGTGAAATTACACGTTTCGTATCTAATGAGAGTAACAAACTATGACATAAGAATAATGATGATGATGATGATAATGATAATAATAATAATAATGATAATGATCTGTACTAGTGATTCAAAGGTGATTCTTTTTGGTCTTCCCTTTAGGTTCTGCGGATTCGGCGCTAATCAAGGGGTTCTAAGGGGGTGGGGGTGGGGCGGAGGACTGCTCAACTCCCATGTAAATTTATGCATTTCATGCTCAAATAATAAAAGCTTGACGAGAAGGACACACCCAAACACACACACACACACACACACACACACACAACTCGAACCTACCTACTCACCTATCTTTAACCTAACCTATAAAATGATGTTTCTGTCATCTCTTCCACGTTCGTGAGATTTTAGTCATTATTTTCTTTGTTTTTTATTGAATGTAATTCTATAATTATGTCACATTTTCAAAATACAGAGTGATCCGTAAACGTTTTCCCAGAAATAATTTGTTACCTAATTTTTTTTTTGCGTGTGTGTGGGGTGGGGGATGGGGGGGACGCTTATTTTTGGGATCACTCTGTATGCTGTTATTAAATATCATTGGATTAACGTACGTTCGTGAAACTTGGCGCGTCGCTTAGTAGTGTGGAAGGATTTTTTTTTTTATTTTTTATTTTTTTTTACGCAAAGAAATTAAAATAATATTTGCAGAATTTTCTGTAACATTTTGTAGCGAGGTTATGAAGTCCAACGATCTTTGGATTTTCTCTTCCTTTCCATTCATTTGAAATCTCCACATTATATTGTAGCTAAAAAAGCAATTTTTATTTAATTCGTTGCAGGTAATAAATCTATTAAAAAAATAATGTTCCCTGTCTAAAGTAACTCTTTTTTTTTTTTAAATAAAAAAAAAGGTTTATTTGAATTTGAAATTTAAAAAAAAAAATGAATTAAATATAATAATTTGTTTTGACAATCGATTTGACATTATATTTTATTTTTTACAATGAGCGCAAACTAAAATAATTGCAAATACAAGCTATCATCATCATCATGCAAACTTAAATTCTCATCTGAACAAACGCATCCAGTCGATAATTCAATAAAAAAGTCGGTACAAATTTCCTAAGTGAATATCGGCCCAAATATTCTTTTTCGAAAAAATTAACATTTTTATATATATATATATAGATTCTCTCACTGTAATTTATAAATTATTTTAACATTTAAAAAGCTAATAAAGGTGATCGGAAAATTATAATCTATAAAATAGGGCAAACTCAGCCATTTTTGTAATATTACTCATGAGTGTTGGTAATGTATCAGTTAAATGGATAAAGATAATATAAAGATAATAAAGATAATTATGAAATATAATGTAATATAATAAAATAAATTATTATAGGTACAGGTTTCGCATTAAAAGAAATCCCAAATATTCTGTCCAGGAGCGTTTCATAAATGATAAATTCTAAAATTACGCTCTCCAATGTTTGCTAAACCAAAAATCTTTCTGACCTAACTGCGAGTGAATTTTATTGTATAAATACTAACACCAGTGTTTCATATAATTGCTCTTCGAGCTGTACTATCGATAGGTCATTAGTTAGGTCCTTCGAACCTATATATATTGACTCTCCTTTCGATATAGGAAAAACAGTCACGGAGATATATGGATCCCCATTATATAAAATGGCGAAAAATTATACAACATTTAATATAGAGGGGAAACGCGAACAAAAATTATTGATATCACCATTTTGCTTGAATAACTTATATTTTATTAAGAGTTAGATCATATATATAATATATATATATATATATATATATATATATATATAATATATATATTATATAATTCCAGACATTTTGATTATTACATTTTGAAGACAAGGTTTTAGCAAATAATTTCTACATTATTGAATTGATATGAAATTATTTTCTTGTAATTTTTTATTATATATATATATATATATATATATATAATATGTATGTGTGTGTGTGTGTGTGTAAATAAACAATTCCCCAAAATTGGCCCAAAGCCAAATCGAGCAAAATTTTACTCACCCATCTTTACACCCCCCTCTCTCTCTCTCTCTCTCTCTCTCTCTCTCTCTTCTCTCTCTCTCTCTCTGAGATATATATATCAAGCCTTGGAGCCTAATTTTCTATTATTAATTATGAACAATTATAAAAACTATAAAATATATCTTTCTGGTGTATTTTAGCAAGTTTGGAGCGTGCAAATGTTTTACTTTGGGCTTAAAGTTGTGGAATTAATTCTAATGTTGGAATATTAAGAAGAAAAATGAAGTAGATGGGAGTTGTACGTACACGCACACACGTACACACGTACACACACACACACACACACACACACACAACACACACACACACACGTACGTACGTTTACTCTTGTTTTTGCTTATAATTTTGTTTTATGTATTAAGATACGAAGGTTTGTTTATTATACAAAAATAATTGTTTGTTTTAGAGGAAAGCGGATGATATACAGGGTGTCCCTAAAGTCTGGACACATAGGAAATATCACTAACTATAACTAACTATATGTTATTATTATTATTATTATTATTATTATTATTATTATCTTAAATTCATGCAACTGAGGCCTAAGGTAGGCCCACATCGAATCAGCAACCCTGAGGTAGGACCAAATAGGACCTCCAAGTCCATAAGTTATGGACTTGGAGGTCCTATTTGGTCCTACCTCAGGGTTGCTGATTCGATGTGGGCCTACCTTAGGCCTCAGTTGCATGAATTTAAGATAATAATAATAATAATAATAATAATAATAATAATAACATATAGTTAGTTATAGTTAGTGATATTTCCTATGTGTCCAGACTTTAGGGACACCCTGTATAACCTTGGTTTTGCTTCCGTCCGAATTGTTCATTCTGACGAAGGCCATGCTTTTCACTCCACCTTAGATCTACAGTTTAACGTGGAATCCAAACCACGCCCCACCACGAGCGGTCAGATATGACAAAGTCTTCGCCCGGACTCCATCTCACGACCTCCCGATCAGCAGCCCAGAGTCTTAACCACTCGGCTACCCAGGGTACTCATTTATCTACTAATCAATTTTTATTGTGTGGAAGGATGAGCAGCTGGGTTTTGCCTGGCGCAGCCTGCCGTCACCGGGTCTCGATCCCGGGGCCGATGGATTCGTAGTCAGCGATGTTAATAACTACACCACCGAGGTGTGTATATATATATATATATATATATATACAGGGCGTCCCAAAAAAATGTATACACACTTTAAATAATTATAAAGGCAGTGTTTATTAAAATACATTTCATTTTCAAAATGTAATAGAATCTACAGACATTATTTAATTGTTTTGTCAACGCCTGTTTTTCAAACTGACGTCCGTTCTGGTCCAGGCACTGCTGATAACGCGAAGCAATGGAATCGCAAACAATCCGAAACATTTCGTTTGGTATTTGTGTGCATTCTCGTTCAATGGCTGCTCTCAATTCAGCGACTGTTGCAGGTTTTATAGCGTAGACTTTGTCTTTTAAGTATCCCCATAAAAAAAGTCTAGTGGTGTGAGGTCTGGTGAACGCGGAGGGTATTCTACGAAACCCCTTCGTCCAATCCACATCCACATCGTGCCAAGTACCACTCGCAATATTCCACTCTTCGGTCCGGATCATCTTCATTAATAGCATGGACTAATCTTGGAATGTAACTTTTCCATTGACAGCGCTTCAAAATGCGTTGGACAGACGATTCTGAAATTCCTACCTCACGACTCGCTTGCCGCACAGATTTTCTTGGACTTTGGTGATACGTTTCCAGTACTCTTTCTTGCTTTGTGGGGCTTGTCGATGTCCGTGGTCTTCCGGAACGCTTCTTGTGGACATTCTGAACAGTTCCATCGGCTTCAAACTTATCTCTAATTCGAGTGATGGTAAGTCCGCGTTGGTGGATCTGTTTGAAACTCCCTCCTAAACTGTCTTTGCACTTCAACTGCGTTTTCACACTTCCAGTAGCATTTTAGAATGAATTTCCTTTGTTCAAAGCTTAGTCTGACTGCCATTATTAATTCTAATGGGTTTAACTTGGAAAGAAAGAAACATCAATTGAGCTATCAGCTGTTAAAGTGTGTATACATTTTTTTGGGACGCCCTGTATATATATATATATATATATATATATATACCTTTCAACCTTTCATATGTTCCGTGCGATAATTCTTCATTTTATATATGTGATTACTCATTATATATATATATACACACACACGAGAAGTAATAAAAAGTATCGATAATTTTATTGCTACGGATAAATGAATGCAAATAAGATATAACCGTTTACATATGTGTCTTCCTGCCCTCTGGCGTCTGCAGTCTGAAGCAAAATCTGCTACCATGAGTCAGTAGTTGGTTAGAGCGCTTAAAAGGAGGGTGTGTTTTTGCAGTACGTACAAATCTCTGAAATGGAGCACGCGCGTTCGGAGACGAACGAAATGATTAAAACAGCTTTTGGAAATGATGTTCTCAGTGTAGATAACGTTTACAAATGGAACAAAAAGTTTAAAAATGGAGAAACATTTGCTCGTACCAGAAATCGAATCTGTTGGACATTTTCATCAGTACGAGAAGTGGAAGGGCGGCCACTGCGTTCCTTCTTTTCAAGCGATGTTTCTCCACTTTTAAACTTTTTTGTGCCATTTGTAAACGTTATCTACACTGAGAGCATCATTTCCAAAAGCTGTTTTAATCATTTCGTTCGTCTCCGAACGCGCGTTGTTCCATTTCAGAGATTTATACGTACTGCAAAAACACACCCTTCTTTTAAGCGCTCCAACCAACTACTGACTAATGGTAGCAGATTTTGCTTCACAATGCAGACGCCAGAGGGCAGGAAGACTCGCATATGTAAATGGTTATTTCTTATTTGCATTCATTTGTCCGTACGGTAGCAATAAAATTATCGATACTTTTTGATCACTCCTCGTATATATTATATATATATATATATATATAATATAGCCTGATCATAATAAAATAGACACTAAAAATAAGAGACAAAAATGATAAATTCTAATTTATAATAGTGAAAACCCTCATTCATTACACTAAAAATGTTTCTAATTGCTAAATCAATCTATTTCCAAGTTTGGTAATGCCTGCAAGAGCTAATTCTAGACATTTGACAGATTTTGTTAGAGGGAGGTTTGTTGGGCAGTCTGATGCTGGATGGAGTCAACGCCATATATCAAAGAAACTTGATATTCCGCTATCGACAGACAGTCAACCGAGTTATAGTGCAGTTTAATATTAATGGTAAAACCACGAATGGACAGCGAACAGGACGCCCAAACCAACCCAGAGTACTTTTAGGGCTGTCATACGAGACATCGAAAAGAATCCTCGTCAATCAACATCTGAAGTGGCACAAACACCTCAAGTAGTATGTGCGTTACCTCCATAGCATGGGATACAACTGTCGAGCAGCACGAAGGAAGACCCTGTTGACGCCGAGGAATTTTCACGCAGAAAGAAGTGGGCAGAGGAGATGGCAGAAACATCCTCAAGACTTTTGGAATAGTGTCATCTTTTCTGACGAGTCCAGGTTCTGTCAGTTTTTTGATAATGGCTGTGTGTGTGTGTGTGTGTGTGTGTGTGTGTGTGTGTGTGTGTGTGTGTGTGAAGACATCCAGAAGAAGCGTTTTCATTTCGTCATCGTCGAGCGACAATTAAGGATGGAGGGATTTCAGTTATGATGTGGGATGCTATTTGGGTTGATGGACGCTCTGTTCTCATAGTTTGTGAAGAGATGGTCAGTTCACAGACATAGAGTAATATTTATTCAAATGCATAACTATCAAAACAGACCAGTACTTTTAAGAAAGACGGGACCCCTGCTCACACTGTCAGTGCCACACAAAAGTGGCACGTTGAAAATGGCATCTCCGCCTCCCATGGCCTCGAAAATCGCCTGATATGAATCCGATAGAGCACGTCTGGGGGCGTACTTGCAAGAACTGAAGAAACTGCCGCAGAAGCCAGCTACAAAAGCAGAATGAGTGGGAAAATGATCAATCGTGTAGACATTGATAACCTAATGAAAAGTATGCTGAATCGAGGTCTTGCATTAAAAAAAGGTTGCTCAAAGTCTACAAAATTCTAATAAGTATTTTGAGCAACGTTCCTTCTTTCCCTTACCTTTAAAATCATGTAAATAGGTTGTCACAAAATTTGGGTGTCTATTCTATTATGACCAACCTATACGAGGAAACTAAAACTTTGTATTCAATTCAAATAACTATATTTATACAGAATATAACTTGATATAAACTATAGAAACTATAGAAACTATATAAACTATACGAGTATAGACTAAATAAACTATATAATTAAACCTTTGATTCACATTGATCAGAATCTTCAAAATATTGTGATCACACCCAGAGGCGGATTAAGACACCTCGGGCCCCAGGGGCAATGAAGAATATGGGGCCCTTTTCTATAGCTTTTTATTAACAATATATGTACATGTACAGTACATAGTACATTTACACGAATTATATGTACGGTTTTCAGGTTAATTGAGAAACAAACTTAAAAGAACCTTAACACAGTGTATTTTGCCGTTTGCCAAAACCAAACAGTATTAAACAAACTTTACTTTAAGGCCTATAAAACATAAAATAAAACAGGGAATTTGTCAGTTTGTGTACTCTGTCATATTTAATCAAAGAAATTTGCGAAATCTCGAATTATATCATCGAAACTTAGTTGATTGGGGGGCCCCTCAAGCTTGGGAACCTGAGGCTTCAGCCTCAATAGCCTCAGTGATGATCTGCCAGTGATCACAACAATTCAAAGCAAACTGTACATGAGCAGCTAATATTAAGTACTGTAGTATCTAATCCTTCATATTTGACATTCATATATAATTGATGAAACATTATAATATTTTTATTGTTACAAAATTTTTATTTTCCTCTCTCAGATTCATTAACCTTTGGGTCATACGTTTTGTACCGCAAAACAAAAAATCTACCAGGATCACTTGTTTGGTTCAAACAAAATGGCTAAAATTTCAGTGAAGATAGTGCTGGGCATCCGGGATCCCGGGATATTATTTCACCCCATACTCAAGCGAAAACGGTTTTGAAAGTTTAAAAAACAGATGAACGAAAACTTCAATTGTGAAAAGCCTTTGCATGAAATAAATATACCTCATAATAAAACTATTTTAAAGTCTCCCCTGAAAATAGAATACCGGGAAATCCCGGGATCGATGACAGTTTTCCCTGGAAATGAGCTATCTACTTTACTTCCGGGATCCCGGAAGCACAGCCCTAGTTGAAGACCGCCATAGAATTGTTTCTGTATAAAGAAGGAAAAACATTGAGTGAAATAGCTCGCATCACTCGATTTTCAAGGTGTGGTATCCGAAGCATTATCAAGACGTATAGAAAAACATCTGTAATTGACAAATCCAGGACTTAAAGACCCAAAAAGTTGTCTAACGAGGATGAGCAATACCTGAAGATATTATCTTTAAGGACTAGAAAGAAAACAAGTATTGAATTGGTAACAGAAATGACGAAAGGCTCGGGGGTCGTTGTCCATCCAACAACAGTACGAAGGTCGCTTTTGAAATCAGGACATAGAGGATGTGTTGCAGTAAGAAAACGCCAGTTAAGGGAGGGGGAACAAGGCTAAAAGGCTGAAATATGCACAAGAACACAGAAACCGGACTATGGAACAATAGTCAAAGGTGCTTTGAACGGACGAGTCAAAGTTTCAATTATCTGAATGTAATCGAAGAGAGTATATGCGAGACGAAGAACAACTGAGACCTATAAAGAGCCTTACTTGAAGCCAACAGTTAAGCATGGAGGAGATTTAATTAAAGTTAGGTGGTGTATCTCCTCAAGTGATGTTAGAAAATTGATGAAAATTGATGGTATATTGAATGCTGCTGGGTACAAACAGATTTTGATTCATCATGCTATTTCTAGTGATGCAAGGCTTACTGGTCCAAACTTTATTCAAAGCACACAGATGGAATAGTAGTATGTGTACATTTACGGAGAGAGGGGAAAAGAGGGGAAGAAGGACGGGGAAAGGGCGTAAAACAGGGTAAATACGAGAAAAGAGGGAAGTGCCAAGAGGGGAGCCATAACCCCCAAAATAAATAGAATATAGAGTAACCTAACATATCCTAACTATCTCTCATAAACCATTATTCTCCTAATATATATATATATGTAACCTTGGTAATCTTGGTTTGCTTCCGCCCGAATTGTTCATTCTGACGAAGGTCAAGCTTGTCACTCCACCTTAGATCTACAGTTTAACGTGGAATCCGAACCATGACCCTCCAGCAGCCCAGCGTCTTAAACACTAGGCTACCCAGGGTACCCATTTATCTGCCAATCAATTTCTTTATTGTGTGAAAGGATGAACAGTTAGGTTTTGCTGCACTCCGCCTGCCGTCACCGGGTCACGATCCCGGAGCAGATGGATTCGTAGTCAGCGACGCTAATCACACCACCACCGAGGCGCATTTTATATATATATATATATATATATTATATATAATATATATAGGGTGAGTCAAAAGTCCGGAAACATAGGAAGGATAGGAAAATTTATTGCAAAAAGACATTTGTCACAAGTAATGTTATAAGATGTGCTCTATATGTTCTCCTTTCACTTCCAGACATTTCTGGACTCTGTTTCCCCACTCGACCTGGACTCTTTCCAGGACATTGGACTGGATTGCAGCACAGGCTAACATTAGTCGTATATATATATATATATATATATATATTATATATATATATAACATTTTTAAGTTAATGAAAACTTCGTTTTCTGCATTCGATATATATAACCAATTGTTTCTGCCCAACACCCCTTCGTCCTAAATGCATTTCGTGGGCGGGCTTAAACCGCTCGACATTCTTCGTTTTATCTCTCTGGTCCATAGCTGTGTAAATATACTCCATACTCTCTCTCTCTCTCTCTCTCTCTCTCTCACACACACACACACACACACACACACACACACACACACACATGTAGCTCATATATTATTATTATTATTATTATTATTATTATTTTCACGTTCGGTTTTGGTCAACGATGAATATTATATTATTTTCCTATCCCCTATCCCCATCCCTAAGGTCAGCTACTTCTAGCCAGGTCACACACACACACACACACACACACACACACACACACACTTTTCACCGAGGACAGTCTACACAAAGATACTCACCAGGGTCAAAGTCGCTTAAATTCAGTGATCGAGGGGGGGGAACGTTGATACAGACTCTTCGCATGTACAAAAATTATCATGTGTTAAATAAATCTTTACCAATTCACTTATTACTAGCTTAATAAAAGAGCTTAGTATAGTGGCAAAAGTGTAGACAGAAATGGATCGAACAGAGAATTTTCTCCTTGAGATCCTTGTGTAAGTTTATAAGTTACATTTACGGAATATTTTGGGAGGATAACATCACGAGGTCCTCATGGCCGTTGGTTAGTTGCAAAGAAAAATTTGCTTTTGTTGGTGTTCTCTGTTTATTAAGTGTGGAAAAAAGATTTTCCACAGGACAATAAATTTTCGTTGAAATTTAAAAATATTATTCTGCTCGTATAAATTAAAATATGAGTCCTTTAAATTTTTAATGTTTGTATAAAGTGCCTCAATGCCCCGCGGATTCTCTGCATCCTTTCTTCAACCAAACGAAAAAAACAGTGTTGTCACGTCTATAATCTTAAACAGAGATTCCTAAATTCTAAATGTTCTTTTCGACTATTA
>JAJOZX010006291.1:192500-210000 GCA_023014485.1 Bathynomus jamesi
GAGGGTCTGGCGGCTCGAGTCGTCCAGATCGGCTGTTGGAGGCGCGGCGGTCGCTGCCGCGGCTGCGCCCTCCACCCAGGAGCTTATTGATAGGATAGCCGCCCTGGAAAGGCGGTCCAGCAGCGGACTGGACAGAGCTCGAGACCGGGTAGAAAGGGTAGAGGTGCAACCGGGGTCCGCGCAGGTTTCACCTGGAAAAGTACAAAATCAGTGTCGGGAATCGCCAGCGACCCACATGGAATGCGCGGAACCGCGACGCAAGGTGGAGGGAGGGGAGGGCGCAAAGAAAGGGCTGATAAAGAAGGGTGGGAAGGTGCCGATAAAGAAAAAAGGTGGGAAGGGGCCGATAAAGAAAAAGGGTGGGAAGGGGCCTACTGATGGCCCAAAGAAGCAGAAGGATGTAGCTGCCAGTCGGGGCGGGTCGGGTGCTGTAAGTGCGGCTGAGTCTACGGGTGGCGACGGGTATCGAAAGGTCTCGGGCAAGAAGGCTGCGAAGCCGAAGCCTGGGACCCCGGTTGCCGCTGTCAGGACCTCCAACCGTTTTAGTCTCCTGTACGCGAACGAGGAAGACACCGTTTTGATTGGGGACTCACAGATCAGGGGCCAAGAGAAGTACTTTTCTTCTGCAAACCGGGACAGGAAGGAGGTAAGGTGTTTACCCGGGGGGTGGGAACGGTGCACTTAAGGAAGGAGTTAGAGAAGCTGCGCGTGGCTGGCCGGAGGACTGCGATCGTTGTCGACACTGGTGGCAGCGATCTGTTCGTCAAAGGCGGTAGGGTAGGTTCGACCGAAGGGATCATCACCGAGATCATGTCTCTTTCGGATGATCTAAAGCTTAAAACAGAATGTTGATGGGTATTTTACCGCGGATGAATGCCAGTGACCACGTGCTCAGTAAGGTCATTGACATCAACGAAAGGGTGCAAGACTTGTGCGTCCCACTGGGCGTGAGGTTTGCTGACCCTTTCGATGCGTTTTCGGGTAGGTGGGACATTTATCAGAGGGATGGTGTCCACTTCAAAGATAAAGGTGTGCTGGGCGCGCTGCTCGACCGGTACCTATACCGTATGGTGAAGTCAAGCCCGGGAATTGATGACGGGCCCCACCGGGGGGGGGATAATCTTGAGCCGCTGGTGGACGTATCTTCAGCTGAACGGTGCGTCCATGTACAGGTGGGTGACCTCCATCCCCGTTGGAAGGGGCTCAGGCTCCTGCGGAAATTGTCCCCTCGTTGGTGAGGGGATCTTCAACTCCTGACAGCCCTGGCTGTTCGGGAAACGGATCGTGCTAGGGGGCGGTCAGAATAGGGAAGGGTCTCTCCGTGCAGTGCTTTGTAATGCTAGGTCGATTAGGAATAATTTTTGCGAGCTAGAGGCACTCTTAACATCAGAATACCAGAATACCACTGAGACCTGGATTCATACTGATCGTAGGGCCTGCGTTGGGGAGTTCGAGATTCCAAGGTATAGAATGTTTCACAAGGACCGCACCCATGGGGAGGGGGGAGGGGTACTAATATACGTCAGGGATACGTTGAGTCCGGTTGACTGCCAGTTCCGATTGGAACGGGAGCTGTTTGGCGTCGATCTGAACCTGGGAGGGACGAACTATAGGTTAATCTTGGTGTACAGACTTCCGCACCTCCTCCTCGAGGAGGATACAGCCCTGTACACCGAACTCCGTAGCTTGCTAGGGGACAGGGTTTGTGTAGTTTTAGGAAACTTCAACTGTCGCCGGATAAACTGGGAAGATAGGACTGCTGATGCTGAGGGGAGGAGGCTAGTTGACTTTACTAATGAAAACTTCCTGACTCAGTGGGTCAATGGGCCGACACGAGGCGAAAGCGTTCTAGACTTAATGTTCACGACCGAAGACAACCTCGTCACTGGCCTCACCGTTGACGAATCGTTGGGCGGGAGTGATCACGGTCTGATTAGGTTCTGTATCTGCGTCCCTCGGGTGAAGCGTAGTAACTCGCGAGGCAGTAAGCTCGATCTACGGCGGACGGACTTTGTTGGCCTCCGGGATAGCGTAAGTGAGATGGAGTTAGAGGTCGGTGGCGATGTTGAGGGAGTGTGGAGTGTATTTCGGGACCAGTTTATGGTGCTGCAGTCTGCTGCCATACCATCAAAACCGGTCACCCCTGCTTCAATGCAGCCTAAGTGGTTCAGTCGTGACATCGCTTCGGCTATCCGAAATAGGAAAGCTGCGTATAGGAGGGCGAAGGCCAATCTTTCCCACGAGAACACTGAGGCGTATGTCCACCTGTGCAGGGAAGTCAAGGCGAAGGTTAGGCTAGCCAAACGTAACGAAGAAACTCCGGGTGGTAAACCTCTGCAAGACGAACCCTAAGGAATTCTTCAGTTATGTTAATAGTAGAAAGCCCATTAGAAGCATGATAGGCCCGTTAAAGGACCCCAGCGGTGCACTGCGAACCTCCGACGCAGACATCGCAAATGTGCTGAATGAGTACTTTGTGGGAGTGTTCACCAGGGAGGACACCCGCGTCATCCCCGAGCCAGGCGTCAGGCACGAAGGTGCTGGCCTGGATAGTGTTCGGTGTACCGCGACAGATGTTGCCGATAGAATAGACAAACTGAACGCGTTTAAGGCTCCTGGGCCGGACCAGTTCCTCCCCAGAGTCTTGCGGGAAGTGCGCGACCAGGTAGCTCCCCACCTGGCTACAGTCTTCAACAAATTATTGGAGACGGGCCAGGTGCCTGGCAGTGACGTACTAAGGGGGGTGCGATGGCCCCTGGTGACAGCCAGGAGGGGGGTGTCATCGGGAGAGTTGAAATACCAGTACAAGTTTTCAAACCAAATGAAAAATTCGCCAAAGTAAGAAAAAAAAATAAAAAATGTTCAAACTATAAAATAATTTTTTATTTTTATTAGCAATACAAAATTTACAAACGAAAAATTAAATATTTGATAAAAATTACATCGAAAGGCGAACGTTTGTTGACGTTTTAGTCATCAGTTTGTTGAGCATAGCTAGCTGGCTGCAATTGACATTCCAAGTCTTGTTCACTTGACACTATGACTCCACATACATAAGGTATGTTTCATTAAATAATTATGATAAAGCATAAAGTGCTGGTGTTTATAACAATATCATGGTACTTATACCAGTGTTCAGTAATTTTTGACAATGTGATATCATAGTGATGTTTAAGTGTTTATAAATGCATCGTCGTGATGTTATAATACCCGGTAAATGCATCGTCGTGATATTATAATACCCGGTAAATGCATCGTCGTGATGTTATAATACATCAACAACTACAGTACTATTCTATATTGAATTAGTACTAATGCTTATTGGCTTAGTCAAGTTCAACAATTTTACAATGTCCTGTGTAGTATCATTGTATATTTAATATGTTGTTAATTTTACTGCTTATTAAATAATGATATCAATTATAATAGCTAGCGTTATACCATACTATATTGAATTAGTGTTAATGCATTGGCATTGATAATTAATTAATTGTCTCTGCTTGTCTGGGTTGATAACTCAATGGGTATCTGGTTGGAAAAAGTTTGAGAACCACTTGTTTGAAGCTTTTCTGTTGTAATAAATTCATTCATATATATGCATTATGCCATTATGCCATTCATTATGCAACTACAAAGTGTGAGGAAATGGACATTTCTTTGGAGAGAAGAGGGAGAGTAAAGCTCCGAAAAAGGATGCCGGGAGAGATGGCAAAGGATGCTGGTCTCACATTGCCAGAGGAAGTAAAAAGGGCTATGTTTGAATGTCTTGATCGCTTTCATCAAGAATTGGAGATTCGTTCTAAGGCAATGGATCAAATTCTGTCAATCTTCGCTGTTATTCAGCCAAACACTTTGGTTGTTGCAACAGAAGAAGAACTTCGGAAGTATCATATATTCCAAATTTGATTCAGATTTTTGATGAATTCTCTGATGAAGATATCACTGTGGAAATTGGACGACTTCGGAGGCATTTGGAAGCTGCCAAAATCAGCGTTGAAGAGGCAAAGAAATGGACAGCATTGCAGTTTCTGGAGTTTATTGTGAAATGGGATTTTTGTGAATCTTTGTCAAGCTTGTCACTGTGTTTGAGATTCTTTTTGACTGTCTGTGTGTCTATTGCTTCATTTGAAAGAAGTTTTCCAAATTGAAATTAATAAAAAATTTCTTTTGCTCGACCATGAGTCAGACAAGATTGACAAATCTGGCTTTACTTTCAATTGAACATGAACATGCAAAGGTGAATTTTGATGAGGTCATTGATCAATTTGCAGAAATTAAGGCTCGAAAGCAGAGACTGTGAATCCTCTCTATTTACCTTTGAAGAATAGGCTGAGCGTTGAGACTGGATTTCCTGTGTTTTTTGTATAAAATAAAATGCAGTATTACCTGTTCACCGAATTTTTAATGTCCTGAATTTTTCTTATTTCCAATTTGCTTATGACAGTACTGTACTGTTTAAAACTCTACTTGCAAACATAATATATTTTTCTGTGTGTTTAAATTTTAAATTATTTATGAGGGGGGGGCCAAAGGAAGGATCCGCTCCGGGTGCCAAATACTTTAGGTACGCCCCTGCTTAGGACCATGAAGATAGAATTATTGTTTGGCATAGTGATGGAAAACCTGTTAGGAAGATTGGTGAACAACTTGCGGTGCCTTTTACTTCAGTTTCAAATGTCATTCGTAAGTGGATCACCAAACTAATCCCTCACAGAGGACGACCACGAAAGATTCCCAACGGTGCTGTTCGTAAAATCATCATGGAGGTTACTGCTAATCCTCGGTTGAATTCTATGGATCTAGAACATTTTTTGAACCAATTTGCAATCAGTGTTCGTTTCTTCATTGTAATGAACGACACTAAGAAGAATGGGCTCTTTGGACGAGTTGCAAGGAGAAAACCACTACTCAAGAAAGCTCACAAGGATGCTCGTTTAAAATAGACCACCGACCATCGAAAGCATGGAACTGACTACTGGAAGATTTTAGTGTGGACTGATGAAACCAAAATTGAGCTCTCTGGCTACAGTGATCAACGCTATGTCTGGAGGGAATCTGGAAAGCACTTAAAAAAAAACATACTGACGGTCAAATATGGTGGTAGCAGTATTCTTTTGTGGGGCTGTTTCAGTACTTCTGGGCCTGGTAAATTGATGGAAATCAACGGACACATGAATTCCCAAATATCAAGAAATCTTGGGAGAAAATGCCATGCCTTCAGTTCGTTAATTCTCCATGGGTCGCAATTTTATTCTGCAGCGGGACAATGACCCTAAACACATGATCAAATCTACCAAGCATGGCTGAAGAAGAAAATATGGAAGCTTTGGAACGGCCAAACCAGTCACTAGATTTCAATTTGCTTGGGTGTTTGTAATTTGATCTCAAGAAAGCTGTACATGCAGGGAGGCCAACTACTTTCAATCAGCCCCGGAAATTTTGTCGAGAAGAATGGATCAAAATCTTTCCTCGGAATTTCAAGATGATTGTAGAAAAATATTCCAATCGTTTGATTCAAGTTATTCAAGCTAAAGGTAGTCATACAACACATTATTCATCTGTACTTAAACATTTGCTCAGCATTAATTTAACTTTTTTGTGTGTTTTCCTTAGTGAGCCGATTTTATAACTCAATAAAATCTGAAACAAACTTGAAATTTGAAGTTTACAGCATTTTGTGGAGTAACATTCCGAGTTTCTTTTTGAGTGGTGTCACTGTTACACAACTCCCACGTGGGCACAAATGGTGGCTCTGACAACATCTAGTAGATATGCAATTTCTGTCCACGTGTTTGACAGCATAGCTGGTGTAATTGTTACAGGTGGCTAAGTTATGCGTTTCCGCAATGATTCCAAATTTGGAACTCTTGTCTTGTAAACAATTACTTTCACTCATCCCCACGTGAAAAAGTCCAACAGAGTGAGATCAAAGGAACGTGAAGGCCACAACATGGGGCCTGGGGCCACCACGACCAATCCATTATCCAGGAAATTAATCTGGTCCACAAGGTGACACCAATGGGGGCTGAAGGGTAGTTAGTACACCATCCTGCTGAAAGTAAATACGTAGCTACAGTCCTCCAGTTCTGGTGTAAGGAGTTTCTCTAATAGTGCATACTGGACACTATTCCTCAGAGGATTCAGGCTGTCACGAAGGCCAAGAGTGGTGCTTACACCCTGCTGAACGTATTGCGAGCAGCTTACAACTATCTTGTGTGGTCCTAAAAAGATAAGATTTTCTTGTTGAACGCAACACCCGAATTAATTAACCTTTGCGTCAAATGTTGTTTGGATTAGCAAAGGGGAATCCACTCTCACCTGTGTTATTATTAATGTATGTATAGAACTTTTGGAAACCAGAATTTTGCTTTCTATTGTAAACTTCAACATTAGGCGCAAACTCAAAACTACTAGTTGCTTGCGTTATTGTAAGTCTTGCAATATTTACTTTGAATTATCTTTGCAACATCTCATTTTAAAACATTTAAAAAGTTCAAATCAACTTTTAAATAAAATTTTATTAATTTGAAGTAGTGAAGGTACGTTAAAACCCTTTATTTTTTAGATTCAACTAATTTCTAACACTGACGATAATAATAATAATAATAATAATAATAATAATAATAATAATAGAGACAGATTTGAACAAAATCTATTTGAGTAAACATTAAAAACAAATTATCATTATTATTAAAACTATAGAAGGTATTTAAAGAAAACGAAGATGAAGAATTTTATCATAGGGGAAACTTTAGCAATTTGTTTTGTCCTCGTTGTTGAAAGTGAGATAAATTACAATGATGAAAACGTGCTGGGAATTCTTTCTTATCATTATAATCATTATAAAATAAAAGAATTTTCTTCAGCAAATACATCTTTCGTAATTATGATAACGAAGAAAATAAATTTAACACCAAAGTATTTATTTGTATCGCTTTTATGTATCGAAGTGTGAATTTTATGTGTCGAAGTATGAATTTTATGTATCGAAGTGTGAAGTTTATGTATCAAGGTGTGAATTTTATATGTCGAAGTATGAATTTTATGTATCAAAGTGTGAATTTTATGTACCGCCATATTTTTTATGCTAATAGCAAAATTATCAGCGAAGAGGACCAGAAACTAGTATAGCGCTCAGGCCAACTAATGAAGCTCATTGCTCTAACTCCTATTTTATTATTACCAGCATCATCGGGATTCGAACTCCTGACCTCCTGACCTCAGTAGTATTTTGCACTAATTGGACTGTTTTAATAATAGTATTATATTAATATAATATTTATATATATATATATATATATATATAATATATATTATATATATATATATATATATATATATATATATATATATCAGCAAACAACCACAGGGAAAAGGAAACACAAAGTCCGAGCGCTTTCGTGATATATTCACATTATCATGTGAATATATCACGAAAGCGCTCGGACTTTGTGTTTCCTTTTCCCTGTGGTTGTTTGCTGATTAATAAGGTCACGTGTTATTTTGTGATTTTAGTGTATATATATATATATATATATATATATATATATATTATATATATATATATGTATAATATTATATATATATATATGAGTAGCCTAGTGGTTAAAACGCTACGCTGGGCTGATAATCAGGAGGTCGTGAGATCGAGTCCGAGCTAAAACTTACTTGGTCAGTCGTGGTTCGGATTCTCCGTTAAGCTGTAGTTCTAAGGTGGAGCAAAAAAGTTTGCCCTTCGTCATAATGAACATTTCGGGCAGAAGCGAAAACCAGGGTAACCACGATATATATATATATATATATATATATATATATATATATATTATATATATATATATATATATATATACAGGGCGTCCTAAAAAAAGTATACACACTTTAACAGCTGATAGCTCAATTGATGTTTCTTTCTTTCCAAGTTAAACCCATTAGAATTAATAATGGCAGTCAGACTAAGCTTTGAACAAAGGAAATTCATTCTAAAATGCTACTGGAAGTGTGAAAACGCAGTTGAAGTGCAAAGACAGTTTAGGAGGGAGTTTCAAACATATCCACCAACGCGACTTACCATCACTCGAATTAGAGATAAGTTTGAAGCCGATGGAACTGTTCAGAATGTCCACAAGAAGCGTTCCGGAAGACCACGGACATCGACAAGCCCCACAAAGCAAGAAAGAGTACTGGAAACGTATCACCAAAGTCCAAGAAAATCTGTGCGGCAAGCGAGTCGTGAGGTAGGAATTTCAGAATCGTCTGTCCAACGCATTTTGAAGCGCTGTCAATGGAAAAGTTACATTCCAAGATTAGTCCATGCTATTAATGAAGATGATCCGGACCGAAGAGTGGAGTATTGCGAGTGGTACTTGGCACGATGTGGATGTGGATTGGACGAAGGGGTTTCGTAGAATACCCTCCGCGTTCACCAGACCTCACACCACAACAGTCGCTGAATTGAGAGCAGCCATTGAACGAGAATGCACACAAATACCAAACGAAATGTTTCGTGATGTTTGCGATTCCATTGCTTCGCGTTATCAGCAGTGCCTGGACCAGAACGGACGTCAGTTTGAAAACAGGCGTTGACAAAACAATTAAATAATGTCTGTAGATTCTATTACATTTTGAAAATGAAATGTATTTTAATAAACACTGCCTTTATAATTATTTAAAGTGTGTATACATTTTTTTGGGACGCCCTGTATATATAACACGAATAAACATGTGCATCAATTTAGCAAGTGCAAAATTTACCCCCATACAAAGATTCGAACCCAGAACTTATTGCATCGGAGTCGTCGACGCTGATCACTGTGCTACGACAGGGTTAAAAACTATATACTCCTATCAGTGGTTCGACCCTGTATTCACAATTGTTTTATAATTTTTCTAAATAACTATCCTACAGTAATTTTATAACGTTACAATGTATAGCAATGTACTATTCTATACTACTATTATTATTATTATTATTATTATTATTGATACATACTATTTTGAAAGAAAAACCTAAGCCAGAAATAAATAAACGCAATTATATAATTTATATATGACTATATTACTTATACATACAGGGTGATCCATTTGGGTATGGATAAAACAAAATTGATGTGAAATGGAAACAGTAACATTGTATAGTTTAATATTTGGCAAACAATGCTCACAAAGATGGTAGATTGTGACAAACCTAATTAATCTTCAACATGACCCCCCCCCCCCCCCACCCACACATCACCCACTTCTGGGACACAACAGAGGTCATAACGAGAAGCTAATTCTTACGACCACCTGCATGTGGTTTAGTGACAGACCCCGTTTCTTCAAATGTCCGGTACCACTGCACTATGGAGTAATATTTAGGAGCTTTTCGAACACTATACACACGGCGAAACTCACGCTGTACCGCTGTCACACTCAAACTTAGCAAACCAAATGACACACTTCGCACGTTGTTGTGCATTCGCCGCCATCTTCGAAACTGGCATATGTCTGACAGCAGATGGCGCTTGTACGCCTGGCAGCGGATGGCATAGCCTATTACAAACTCCCACATTTTATGACCACACGTACAACAGATGAGCGCTGTATCATTTCTCGGTAGATTCTCACAGCGTTTTTATTTTATCCATACTCAAACGGATCACCCTGTATATTAGATATACGCTATATAATTGCCATATATAATTTCCATAACTACTTTATGCTATATAATTTATATATATTTACCTGCATATTACCTGTTGTTTATATAAGTTATATATAATTACCTATTTAATTACTTATACTGTACAGTATATTATAATTTCTGTTATTATTTTATATAATTAATAATTAATTAATTAACTTAATTAATTAATAATTAGCAATATACATTCATGATGTCGACTGATGTAGAAAAAAAAATAAAGTATATTTCTTATCATTGTCAACTGTCTAATTAACTTTTAAACTAATTAATTAATTAATAGCAGTTGTGGATCAATTATTTTACTAGTTATTTACTAGTAATTACTAATTAAGCAATATACGAGGACGGTAATGATAAGGTACATGAAAGTAACACCGATAATGAGAGCAAACGAGGGTGTTTCTAAGCATGAGTATTTTGTCTATTCGGTCTTGCTTTAATAATGTCAGAACATCTATTTGGTGCCGAAGACGAAGGTTTTTCTAAAATATATTCAGAAATTTCATAACAAACCCTTTGTAGAATACTCCATAGTGATTTTAGGTGCCTTAGTTTTTTTCCTTAGTTATATTTGTTTTCAGATATTTTTATGGGCTTGAATGGGATTTTGAGCTGGGTTTTAAGATGGCTATTCTAAAGTGTTTATCTCTCTAGAAACTTGTTCTTTTTCATAAGATAGTTCTTGTTCATTTTGGTTCTATGTTTTGGATCATTATCATGCACACATGCAAGGTTTTGCCCAGTTAGGGGACGACCATTGGGCAGGGCATGTCTGTTCAACCATTTGTAATGCTCTTCCACTGTTTACCAGTATAAGGTTTGGTTGCTTCATTTTACGTCCTTCGTCTAACTGAGGGTACTGAGACGGACGGTAACGCCACCAACTGGATAAATTATGTCCCCTTTACAAAGGGGACCTTGTCGAGCCAAATGCATTACGTGCAGCGAGCTCGTCACTGTATCGCCGTCACTATTTCTCAGATTGGCTTGGGACAGCCCTTGGCTAAGTTTTACCAGTACAAAAGTAACTACTCTTTTGGGTCGTACGCTGGTAAAATAAAAAAAAATAACCAAAGTTCAGCATCTATACAAATACCTTGGCGTATCTATTGAACAAACTAACCAGTTAGTATAAATCCTCTAACTCCTGTATCAACTCGTTCCTGCATGACGTCATTGTTTACATTCTTGACTTAGTGGGCGGAGCTAAAAACTGTCAAAACACAAATATAAATGTGAAGACAAATCGATTTTGATATAAGACTTAATTTTGAGTGTAGTTACCTTCCAGGGTCATTTGTTAACACAGAAAAATAAAAACAAATGCTTTAAACATTTACAGGTTATAAACAACTGCTATCGTACATCTGGTATTAAAAAAAAATCAGATTTTAGCCTTTTTTTACATGCAAAATTCCAAATTACCAGTTGAAAATTCCTCTACTTGTGACGTCAGATGTAAACAAGAAAGGTGTCTGCGGCGATCATAGTCACAATTATGACCACCCAGCCTTGCCATTGGCTCTAGAGAGGAATATAACGGTGAGTTTATGTAACTTATGACTGGTTCGAGCATGACTATCAAATGATGCTATATTATTTTCCGCGTTCGGTGGAGTTACCACTTAACCCACTGACTCTTCCCGAATGAAAAACGGTAGAAAGAGCCAGCCAATCAATAACAGCCATACTACGATTTCACAGTCAAATTTGATCAAAAGAGTCAGCAAACTTTGACTTAAAGCTAGACACACTGTGACACTGGAGTCATTTTGTATCTACAGCAAACTTTGACTTAAAGCTAGACACACTGTGACACTGGAGTCATTTTGTATCTACACAACCTAAAACCAACCATCATTTCCAGCAAATCCTTAACATATATATTGTTTTAAAACAAGATATTTATGTTAAACTTAACTAAGGGTAAAAATCCACATACAGTAGTAGCTTCGCACCTTCGTGTTAAAAACATTAAATTTTTAAACCCAAGTCCGTTTTCTTTCAACGGTTGTTTTTCAATTCTTTAAAATGTAATTCCATTTTTAAAGTAAGACTAATTTAATCTTATTTTTTTTTTTAAATTTCACCCTTACACTAATTATTTCGTTTTGCATTATTTCTCGTTTTTATTTTCAAGTCCTGAAGAAGTAATTATACCATCTCCAAAACGTTGGCTTGAAATAAAGGATACGTATAACGTGCGTACTGCGTAATTTCACCCCACTGAAGTGTCTCTTCATTATTAAACTACGTTCTCTCCTCTCTCTCTCTCTCTCTCTCTCTCTCTCTTTCTCTCTCTCTCTCTCTCTCTCTCTCTTTCGAAGTGAAATGAAGAATCAACTTTAAAAACGACTTTCGTTTTACAACATTAATCTTCAATATTCATAATTACGTTACTATATATATATAATATATATATAAGTAAATAAATTATATATATATATTCCCCTTACGTAAAATTATAAAAATTTTTGCTTTTATTTTAGAACGTATGGTATTTTGACAAAAATAATTTATTTTGTTAAAAACTCTAATTGATTTACCTGTCGTTCAAATGTGTTTTATTTAACAGCATCACATATCGAATACTAATAGATTTTCCAGCTCTGGATACGTATGGCGTTGCATATATATATATATATATATTATATATATATATCGTGCAGGAAAAAGGGGCCAAAGGCAAACGCCGTGAAAAATGTTCCCCCTCACCTCCAGCAATAGAAGGAGAAGAGAGCCGAAATCAAGGTCCAAAGGTTTTGAGATGTCTGGACACTCTGCGTTTTAAAAATTGGAGGTCAAAGACAGGGTGAAAGATGGACTTAGGGAGGTTGTTTCAGAGTTGACCGGTCGAGTAGGTGAAAGATTGAGAATCCAGATTAACCCTTGCGTACTGCATGCTCTCCTTAAAGGATGAAGCATGCAGTTAGAGAGTTCAGAAAAGCAGTGTCCGTTATAATAGCGATAGTAAAGAGAGAGAGGAGAGAGAGAGAGAGAGAGAGGAGAGAGAGAGAGAGAGAGAGAGAGAGAGAGAGAGAGAGAGAGAGAGAGAGTTACAAGGAGTTACAAGGAAAAGAAGTACCTCAAAAGGCCTTGCGGCCCATACCGAGGAGGTACCAATGGCAACGGGTGCCAGGGAAAATTGTTTATTTTTCTTTCAACTATCCTAGCAGTAGTAGAAAACTGGATAGAAAAGTAGAAGGCTCTCTCCCCACCCTCCGAGAGAGAGAGAAAGAGAGAGAGAGAGAAAAAAGAGAGAGAGAGAAAAAAAGAGAGAGAGAGAGAAAAAAAGAGAGAGAAAAAAGAGAGAGAGAAAAAAAGAGAGAGAGAAAAAAAAAGAGAGAGAGAGAGAGAGAGAGAAAAAAAGAGAGAGAGAGAGAGAGAAAAAAAGAGAGAGAGAGAGAGAGAGAAAAAAAGAGAGAGAGAGAGAGAGAGAGAAAAAAGAGAGAGAGAGAGAGAGAGAAAAAAAAAAGAGAGAGAGAGAGAGAAAAAAAGAGAGAGAGAGAGAGAAAAAAAAAGAGAGTTACAAGGAGGAGTTACAAGGAAAAGAAGTACCTCAAAAGGCCTTGCGGCCCATACCGAGGAGGTACCAATGGCAACGGGTGCCAGGGAAAGAGAGAGAGAGAGAGAGAGAGAGATTGAAGACAGTCAGTAAGAGGCGGGGAATTGATGAAACGAAAAGACTTTCATTCCACATGGTCAAGTAGAGCTGTATGGGTTGAGCCATCTCACACGTGAAAAGCATAATCCATACAGGTGTGGACAAGACTCTTGTACAGCGACAACAACTGAGTGGGGGTAAAGAAACTGCGGAGGCTGTACAGCACACCTAACATGTTAGAAGCTGTTTTAGAAAGAGCGTATACGTGATTTTACCCGGAAAGATCACGAGAAAAGGAAACACAAGCATGTTAAGAGAAGAGGACTATCCCCTTGAAGGCAAGGGGATAGTCGTATAGAGGAGTGTGACGTGTAGAAGGATGAAGGGACTGGGTTTTTGAGACATTGAAAGCCACGAGGTTTTCTCTACCCCCTCAGAGATAGCAAAAATATCAAAGGTTCGGATTCCACGTTAAGCTATAGGTCTAAGGTGGAGGAACAAGCTTGACCTTCGTCAGAATTGACAATTCGAGGGGAAGGAAAACCAAGGTTAAGCAGGGTGTATATGTTACGGCCTTTTTGCGAAATCGGTCTTTTTGAAAAAAAAAGTCGATTTAAGTTAAATGAATGCCCGGTTAGGTCAACTGTCCGCCCTTGACGATTGGTTAGGTTAAGTCGTAATATTTTTGTTGTTTAACAAACGTATCACGACTTAACCCTTTTGCAAAAAGGCCGACTTCACAAAAAGGCCGTAATATATATATATATATATATTTATTTTTTTTTTTTTCATAACATAATTGAAAAATAAATATTCTTATGATTCTGGACTTTTGAAACACCCTGTACATGTACATTAGAAATCATAAAAATTTTAGTATAATAAAAGGACGAAACTAAGCCTTTTGTTAATTAAAAGAATGTTTGGGATATATACAGTAAATCACGCGTGATCGTATAATATGACGTACAGAGTAAAGGAAATTCTAGTCATTCGTTTGAAACCTCGGATAACCTCACGAGTAAAGGTGTGTATTTCACGCACAAAGCAAAGGAACTTCAATTTTAATCCCCCAACACATTCAGTTCAAGGAATCAAATGTATGACTTTACTCCTCCAAGTTTGCTCTATGTGACCTTTTATGGACCTTTGAAATATTTGATACGATAAACTGACATTATCTTTAATGTCTACGAGCCTCTTTCTTTATTGAATCTGGTCATTGGTGAACGAGGAGGGTGTTTGTTATGAAATCTTTGATGGCCATCCTGGTTAGTGTAGTTATATTCTCGTTTGTTTATCTGTCTTACGAAAATTTATGATAACGATAACGTAACTGGGCTGTCCAGTTGACGAGACTAAAATCCTGAGGTATTTTTCTACCACTTCGAACCCCAGTCTCATTGTTCATTCGTCTGATCACGGCATGAAGGTGGATATAACACGAGCAAGAAATGTACGAGGTATCATTCGCGATGCCTTTCTTTTCGACTACAAGTTCACTTTGTAATATAATTTCGTTATAACGTATGCAGTCCTTAAAGAGACTATATAGTACATAAATTAATTCAAGGATCACACACACACACACACACACACGATGCCACCCTCACTTCCCTTTATTCTAGTTTCAGAATCATCTCCGTTTTCAGACCTTTTTTGCATGAAGAGACGCACAACATCAAAAACTAAATCGGAATGAAAAAAATTCAACTTTCAGGTCGTCTGTTCTGAAGGACTTAAAGTACCAAAATAGTGCCAAAAGGATAGTAGATTGGAGGAGAGGGGTTGTGGCTTGTTACCATTTTTAAAGGACTGTCTGGGTATTCGCATGGACAAGTATAAAAATAATTGAAAGGTATACGCAAGCATCTCTCTCTCTCTCTCTCTCTCTCTCTCTCTCTCTCTCTCTCTCTCTCTCTCTCTCTCTCATCTCTCATATTACCTTCATTTAATTAGATATAAAAACGAAACTTTGTAACAAGTAGTGATAAAAATTGAAAAAAATATTTATACAGTCGCAAACTGAAACAGCGCTTATGTAAAATTAATCAATCACTCTATATAAAATTAATTAATAAAATTAATTGCATTATTTACATATCAAAATACAATAACTACGCGCTAACATCGCCTTTTTTTTTTTTCTATCATATCTATCAACCGAAGCGTTTTTGTTACCGTTAACCTGTTCGGTAAATATTTGTGCTTCGTCCAATTTTTATCACAAACAATTAGCAAATACCTGTTCACGTTTCATCACAAACTGAACTTCCGATCACCACCATCCAGTTTATTATCACAGACAATCGAAAAAAACTTCTTCCAAATGACTGGAGTTCTGAAATTCCTTTAAATGGTTCGATTATCTACCGAATTAGAATGAAATGGGTGGTTTACGATGGTTTCTGGTGCAGTGTTGTGGTCGATTTGATACATCTATGAGGCAATGTTTAGTTTGTCGATGTCTACTAGGTTTGAGGATTTTTAACTCGTGGAACATTTTATTTGTACGTTCATTATGTTTGTGTTGCATTATGTTCAAGTTTCTCTTAATTGTTCTTTAATGTATTACCGTCAGTGGTTGCATAAAATATTGACGTGCACTTCCGTGAACACTAATACGTCATTTGGAGTAATAATAAGTCTTTGTTGGAGGTTATGACTGTAGTATGATCCGCATACTGGTAACAGGAAGAATTATTTAGTGACTGATGAAAGTCATTTAGATAAAGGAAGAACAGGATAGGTACCAAAATGCTTCCTTGAGGCATTCCGTGGGAAATACATCTTGTCCGTGATGTAAGAGAGTCTTGTACTATAAACTGTGTCCTGATAGTCAAGTATGAGCTGAACGCACTTGAAGGTAGTCCCCGTGAAGACGTAATGTTCGAGTTGTTTTAAGAATATGTAAAATACTGACGTGCACTTCCGTGAACACTAATACGTCATTTGGAGTGATAATAAGTCTTTGTTGGAGGTTATGACTGTAGTATGATCCGCATACTGGTAACAGGAAGAATTATTTAGTGACTGATGAAAATCATTTAGATAAAGGAAGAACAGGATAGGTACCAAAATGCTTCCTTGAGGCATTCCGTGGGAAATGCATCTTGTCCGTGATGTAAGAGAGTCTTGTACTATAAACTGTGTCCTGATAGTCAAGTATGAGCTGAACGCACTTGAAGGTAGTCCCCGTGAAGACGTAATGTTCGAGTTGTTTTAAGAATATGTAAAATACTGACGTGCACTTCAGTGAACACTAATACGTCATTTGGAGTGATAATAAGTCTTTGTTGGAGGTTATGACTGTAGTATGATCCGCATACTGGTAACAGGAAGAATTATTTAGTGACTGATGAAAGTCATTTAGATAAAGGAAGAACAGGATAGGTACCAAAATGCTTCCTTGAGGCATTCCGTGGGAAATGCATCTTGTCCGTGATGTAAGAGAGTCTTGTACTATAAACTGTGTCCTGATAGTCAAGTATGAGCTGAACGCACTTGAAGGTAGTCCCCGTGAAGACGTAATGTTCGAGTTGTTTTAAGAATATGTAAAATACTGACGTGCACTTCCGTGAACACTAATACGTCATTTGGAGTGATAATAAGTCTTTGTTGGAGGTTATGACTGTAGTATGATCCGCATACTGGTAACAGGAAGAATTATTTAGTGACTGATGAAAGTCATTTAGATAAAGGAAGAACAGGATAGGTACCAAAATGCTTCCTTGAGGCATTCCGTGGGAAATGCATCTTGTCCGTGATGTAAGAGAGTCTTGTACTATAAACTGTGTCCTGATAGTCAAGTATGAGCTGAACGCACTTGAAGGTAGTCCCCGTGAAGACGTAATGTTCGAGTTGTTTTAAGAATATGTAAAATACTGACGTGCACTTCCGTGAACACTAATACGTCATTTGGAGTGATAATAAGTCTTTGTTGGAGGTTATGACTGTAGTATGATCCGCATACTGGTAACAGGAAGAATTATTTAGTGACTGATGAAAGTCATTTAGATAAAGGAAGAACAGGATAGGTACCAAAATGCTTCCTTGAGGCATTCCGTGGGAAATGCATCTTGTCCGTGATGTAAGAGAGTCTTGTACTATAAACTGTGTCCTGATAGTCAAGTATGAGCTGAACGCACTTGAAGGTAGTCCCCGTGAAGACGTAATGTTCGAGTTGTTTTAAGAATATGTAAAATACTGAC
>JAJOZX010006291.1:215000-259595 GCA_023014485.1 Bathynomus jamesi
TATCCATTCTGACACTCTGGGATACGTTTCTGGTCTCCTGGTTGGTCTCCTGGTTGGTCTCCTGGTTGCTGCTATATTTGCATGTCGATGAGGTTATGATCAGAGAAATTTGTGTGCATTTCATTTTTACTTATTATTATATTATTGTTATTTGTCAAAATTAAATCCAAAACGTCCTCTTTTCTAGTCGTTTCATAGATTTTCTCGGTAAGTGCATAATGTTCCATAATATCTAATAGCATTATTGCCTGAGTTCTATCATCTTCTGTAATATTACCATGGAACCTCTTAACATATATAACCGCCATTTTTCTTCTATGTTACAAATGGAAAATTAAAATCACCACAAATTACAATATTTGGTGTTAGGGTTTAAGTGATTTTAACATGTTTTCTCTTTCATTTGTAATTAATTAGAATTCGCTTTTTGTGATGTTTGGTGGTCTGTATAAGTTCACAATGATTAGGTTCAGTTCTTTTACTTCTAAAATAAGAATTTCGACTGTGCTGTATGATTTGCTTACCTTCATTTCGCCTGTGTATGTGTTTTTCATGTAAAGGCAACAGCCTTCTCCTTTTCTAGCAAATCTATCCGTTCTGCTGTATATGTTGTAGTCCTTTATTGCTATTTCAATGTATTCTATGCAATTTTCACAGCTTTTGTCAAATTCATGCGAACGTGTTTCCGTTAAGCATATGTCATCTGTATTGTTTTCCAGAGCTAAATTTTTTCAGGTATTGTAATTTGTAGTCTGCATGGTTGGAGTACAGTCCTCGTATATTTGTGTATAATAAATACACACGGTTAATAATCTTGGTGCTCGTTTTCTGGTCGATTATGACGGTTCCTGTTTGATGTTATTGGGGGGCCGTTGGTACCACTGTGGTTAACTGTTGAAATAACAGTGGAATATATATATATATATATATATATATATATATATATATATATATATATATATATATATAAAGAGAGAGAGAGAGAGAGAGAGAGAGAGAGAGAGAGAGAGAGAGAGAGAGAGAGAGAGAGAGAGAGAGAGAGAGAGAGAGAGAAACTTCCGTTATATAGTAACTGTTTACAAGCGAAGTGGAGACACTAAGGTCGGAGGGGGGCTGGAGATTCGAACCCCGATAATACTGGTAATAATAATAATAATAATAATACAGCGTTAGAGCAATGGACTGCATTCATCTGACCTGAGCGCTGGGCCAGCTTCTAGCCTTCCTGATGGATTATTGCTATGGTAACCAGTTACCTTCAACATTAATAAATTGAAGAATATTTTAACATTGAAAATTAATATTTTGTAAATAATTCTTTGACTAAGTTTAAAAATGTAAATAAAATAAACTTTAATTCTTTAGCTAAATTATCATATATGATTAACATTTACAACAAAGATTGCGTAAATGATGTTAAAATTATTCTTCAAGAGAACATAAAATGAGAATATAATTTTTTTGGATTTTTAAATAAGCAATTAATTTGAGAATAAATATATTTATTATTTATTCTTGAGTCACCCTTTTAATTATAGAATTTCCGTCATTATTCTTTGGTTTTTATAATTATGTTTTAAGTTAAATAAATTGATGGCGTGGTTCTGATGTTAATTTGGTGAGGTTATGCGCAGACACGCGCACGACAAGTTTTGTTTTGCTCACTAGAGTGTACAGTAGTTCAAAGGTAACTGATCCATTTATCCAGATGGAAGAAACGTCACCCGTTAGTGGGGGTGGTGCGTGGGACATTTGCGGTAGCTCAGAGCAATAATAGTCAGCGAGGAGGGCTAGAAATTAGCACATCTCTCAAACCAACTAATACGCCCCATTATTTTAACTCCCGTATCATTATTACCAACACTATCGGCGGGATTCGAACCCGTGACTTAAGTTTCTTCACTTAGCTTATAGGGAAATTGTAAAACTCACACTGAACCGCGGACGATAACTCGCATAACAGATCTATTTCCTACTATTTATTCTTGGTACAAATTCTTTTTTTCTTTATATATATATATACATAATCTTAATGGCAGAGAGTTGCTTTTACCATTGTCACTGATTCGGGTTTAAACCTTGAGCAAATCTTATCTGCGACCGAACTTTTCCTTAATCACCTTCCTATCCGCTTTTCTTTGCCAAACATATTATATTTATCTTTTTTTTTTTCTTATTTATTTGTTTATTTTTTATTAGCCTCCCTCCGACACACACACACCACACACACACACACACACACACACACATATATATATATATATATATATATATATATATATACACACACATTTTTATTATTAAATCAGAAACTATGGAAAAACAACCAAACTTTTGTCAACTCTCTCTCTCTCTCTCTCTCTCTCTCTCTCTCTCTCTCTCCATTATATATATATATATATTCTTTCACTCACAAAAATAATAAAAGTGCAAGAATTTCTGCTTTATATCATTTATATAATTCGTGTGTGTGTCCGAATAAATTATTTATAATCTATTCCGATATGAAAAACAGTAACCCCATTTTTATTCCTTTATTTATCTATCTATTTATTTATTGTAAATAAATAACAAAAGGTGAACTAAATCGAACGAGAGCAAATCTAGATATACATAGTGTATAATTAAATGTAGTTTCATGCTGACTTATGGTACACCCTGTAGAATATGAACTAAGTTTATAAATATCGAGTTAAAACTAGATCCAAAATGGATAATCATTAAAAGATGGAAAAGATGGAATTTAATATTTACATAAATTTAATACTTAAAATAATCTAATTGAGTTTACAGAGTGGTCCCAAAAGGTGTTTCTTCCCCCCCTCCCCTAAAAAAAAAAAATATTGCATATTTTTAACACTTTTTTTTTTATCACCCTGTTCTATAAGATTCTACGTGAAATATAAATTGTTATAAATTAAAAACGAAATCCGTTGAACTGAAAAAATTTTGAAACGCCAAATTTTTTCAGTTCAAAACTGATTTAACAAGACTGCACTCGCGCGCGATGCCGATCGACGACGACTCCCGTGGCCTTAATGATCTTGTGACCTTAGTTAGCTTTATGTCCTTGATCTTTAACCTTTTTGGTTTTGAAACGTAGAGAAAGGCAAGCGTATCACGTGGTAAACTGATACACCATACTTGGTTGTTCTAACCTGAACCACTTGTGATTTATGGCGTAGAGAATTAATGACCTCAATGTCCTTGTGACATTATGACCTTTTGACCTTTTGACCACTGACCTCTGAACCTAAAAGTTGTAGAATGACCAGAGTATGACAAATATTTGTAAAGTATAGCAAATGGAGTCTTAATTACCATAAATAATGAATGGTTGTTATAAAAAACATTTCTTAATAACTTTATTTTGGCTCTCTTCTTCTTCTACTAGGCGCCCTTGGCCCCTCCTTCCTGCATTAAAAAAAAATCTCTATTTTCTGGCTAACATAATTTGATCGACGTAAAATTTAATTCGCAAATTATTGTGGCTTACATTAAGTTATCTTAGGTTAGAATAAGTTAGATTAGGTTAGATATAATTAGCTTATGTTAGGTTAAATCAAGTTAAGTTAGTTTATTAGAATATCGATAGAATATCAACCAAATGGGTATAGGGTAAGGGGCATTTTAAGTATAGAACGTATGCTTCTGTTATTAAGAGTATATTACACGAGTATATTAAGTATATTAAATACGAATATACCAATTATTAAGTATATTAAGTGCAAGTATATTAAGAGTATATTAATATTAAGACTATATTATAATATTCATAATTCAAATTCATTGCTAATTCCTAGAAATTTAGAATTTTGCAGCGAAATAACGAATTCATCGCATTATCATTAAAAGTAAATATTCTATCTGATACTATAACTGGGGTACGTCGTTGCCACGTCGCAACAACGTTTCCCGTTAGTTCAGCGAGGTTAAGCGACGATGGGTCTGAGTAGTAGTTGGATGGAGGACCCTTTAGATGATGTAGTGACCCGTAGATGGTTTGGATCCCACGTAAAACTGTAGGTCCCCTTCGTCACGTGACCTCTTATGAAAATTAAGAGTTACTTTAGTTATTCTCTCATGCTCTATATACAGGGAGTTGGCAAAAGTAAATAGACACCACAATGATTGTCCTCAAGAACAATCGAATGGAATGCCAGAACGTGTGCCAGTTATACCTAATGGAAAAGGGGAAAGTAACACGATTTTAAATATATTGATTCGATAACTCTCTTATTTAGTGACTTTTATTATCAAATCCAAAGCTATGGAAAAAAACGAAGGTGTCTATTTACTTTTGGCAACGCTCTGTACACTTGGCGTTTTTAAAGTCTAAACGGATAGATATTTTTACTGGCTAAACAAATTAAGTAAAAAAAAAACGAAACAAAGGTGAAAATAAACGTAATAATATGAAAAATAGTCTTGAAATTGATTTATTTCATTTACAAATATTGGGAATAAAAACTGACAAGCATAAATACTGTGTACTTTTAGAACCGCGGTTCTTAAACTTGTTCTTCTTCTGTACCCCTTGAATTCTTTCACGGGATTTTTCGGGATTTTCGAGAGAGAGATAGAGGATTTTTACTTTCTTTACCACCGCGTGACTCGTACGAGGCTGTTTGTTAATCGTATATAAAATTAAAAGGGGTATATTTTCAGGACCCCTTCTCGTACCCGCTAAGATTCCCTCGGGTACCTTAGTTTGAGAACCACTGTTTTAGAGAGACGGTTTTAGCATTATGTTCGGAAGAGATTGTCTGCACTTTTAGGTTTCGTCAATGCCTCAGCGTGATATTTTTTTCCTGACAGAGGGAAAAGGAGATCGGATTAAACTCAGTATTACGAGGAATTCTTTAAATTAACAGAGGTTATGTTGCTCGCTTTAGATATTTATATCTAAAATGGAACATTTCAGGGTTCTCTCGTATCTAGGAGTAGTTATGGTCTATTACAGACGTTTTCACCCTTTTCAGGTTGACGTACCACCTTTTGCCAACATGGTTTTTTTTAATTGCAACCTTAATGTCAAAGAAGTAAGTGGTATCACCTAACCAAAATCGTAGGGAGGGGACTGTGGTGTTTAATTTGAATTTTCAGCCTTATCTAAAAAGATATATTTATTATAATGCTATTTGTCAACATTTGTAATGAATCAAAATTCTTTGAAATAATTTGAAATCTACGTGAATCGCAAAATGGATGGCATGCAAACCCGAAGTTAGAAAAGGTGCGGGTTATTCATTTAAAACTAACATTACTTTTGTAAACATTATCATCAAAGTAATTATCAATTAGCAAGCTAACGTATATCATCTAAAAGAGCTGAGCTCTTCCAGGTACCATTTGTGGTACGCGGACTACAGTTAGAAACCGATGATCTATTTGATGAAACATCTGATTTAGAGTAAGGAGCATTATGTCAATCTTATAGATGTTGTAGGAAATTACCTGCAAGAGTGGGGGTAGTATACAGTAAAACCTCTCTATAACGAAATATATGAGCCAAATGGCTGTCGTTGTAGATTGGTTGTTCGTTATAAAGAGGTTTTCATTTGCCGATAACTGCATTATTTAAAAGTATTTCTGCGTGAGGAAGAAACATTCTAGCCAATTACACATCAGCTTTTAGGCATCAGCCAATCAGCATGCCGCTCACTTTTTTGATCGGGGAAATGGCGATAGAGACGAACGCGTGCAGCTCAAGTTGAGTTAGCGAAAACACCTCCTTATAACGAAACGTGTTTTCGATAGAGAGAGGTTTTTCGAAATGCCCAAGGTGTTCGGTAAAGAGAGGTTTCGTTATAGTGGAGTGTCGTTATTGAGAAATTTTATTATATATAACCTTTGGTTAGCTTCCGCCCGAATTGTTCATTCTGACAAAAGTCAAGCTTTTCACTCCACCTTAGACCTACAGTTTTACGTGGAATCCGAACCACGCCCCACCAGCAGCCCAGCGTCTTAACCACTAGGCCACCCAGGGTACCCATTTATCTACCAACCACTTTCTTTATTGTGTGGAAGGATGAACAGCTGGGTTTTGCTGCGCGTCGGCTGCCATCACCGGGTTTCAATCCCAGGGCCGATGGATTCGTAGTCAGCGACGCTAACCACTACACCACCGAGACGCATGAATATATACTTATATATAATATATATACACAGTACACACACACACACACACACATATATATAAAGGGTGATCCAGAGAAATGGGACCCAAAAGAAACCCCTGTAACTCTTAAAGTATAAGTCCTTTTATAAAATCATACGCATCATTCGAAAGAGGATAGTTACAAGTTTGTACAGGATTGTATAGGTTTTGACAATACAAGACAAGATAAGATACAAAACAAAATAAAAGTGTTAGTTAAAACTAACCCTTCAAGATGACTGCATGGACTGTGGAACAGCTGCGTTTCATAACTGAGCAATATTATGAGCATGGAAGAAGTGTAGTTTCAGCTCAAAGATCTTTCAAGACAAATTTTCAGATGTCAAAATCACCTTCTAAGAGCTGAAACTACACTTCTTCCATGCTCATAATAATATTGCTCAGTTATGAAACGCAGCTGTTCCACAGTCCATGCAGTCATCTTGAAGGGTTAGTTTTAACTAACACTTTATTTTGTTTTGTATCTTATCTTGTCTTGTATTGTCAAAACCTATACAATCCTGTACAAACTTGTAACTATCCTCTTTCGAATGATGCGTATGATTTTATAAAAGGACTTATACTTTAAGAGTTACAGGGGTTTCTTTTGGGTCCCATTTCTCTGGATCACCCTTTATATATATATATATATATATATATATATATATATACTTTCTAATGAAATTACAGAAATTTAAAGAGAAAACGCCAAAAGGTGAACTGATATGATTTTTGGAAAACAGTTTGTGAAAGCAAGGAAAAGACTTATATTGCTGTTAACATGAATGAGAACCTCGTGATTCCTTTCGCCAACGTTTATGCAAATGTATAAGCATGACACTTTGACTGGTGCATTAGCGAAGCCTTCAAAGAAATATACCACAAACGAAGAGAAACTTTAAAAAAAGCGTATTGGCCAATGACAAGTTTTTGGCGTGGTGGAAATCAGACTAAGAAGAAAAATTCAATTGAATTTGAAGAAGCGCGAGAGTCAAAGAAGTCAAAAAGAACTTTAAAAGACTACTGAGTGAGTGCAACGCTAATGAAAATAGAGACACACACACACACATCTATCTTTAAACCAAGGAAAAATTCTGAAAGAAAAAAATGTAACCCCCCCCCCCTTTTGGAGAGAAATCACAGGGAAAGAAGGAGGAGGTAAGAGGAAATGAAAAAAGAAAGGTCATGTTTTATTGAAAGAGTTGATAATGATGAGAAAATGGCAGTTTATTTAAATATCTTGATTCAAAAATTAGTATAGTTCAAGATCAAAAGTGGAAAATTCTCCATACAAGAATTAAAAAATTAAAATTTGATAAACACGAATCCGACGGTATTCATTAAATATCTTTAATCATTCGTCAGATGTATTATTTTTTGTTTTATTTAATTTATGTTAAAAGTTTTTGTTATATTCCTTACAAGACATATTGATAAAAAGAAAAAGAATATCCATAAATGGCATATAAGAAGAAATATAAATTGATCCCAAAACTGCAAACAGCACGTTTGATCTTCCGGTCTTAAAAATATTGAAAGTTTTTATGTCAGAGGTCCAGTCCTCCTGTGGAGAATGTCAGTAAATTAAAAAAGAATTCAGTTATTTAAAAAAAAAAGTCGACAACGGGTACGTGCTTGTTGATGAAAACTGTAAGTTTTTTACGTAAAAGGAAGAGATACATGTTATGGATTTTTTTGTCGTTCTTTCGAAAACTTTGGACATAATCAACGAGGACGGCCAAAAAAAAAACTGGCATAGCACAGTCCAACCTAATGCGGTCCATTGCTCTGACTCGTGGAATTATTATTGGCCAGCACCATCGAGAGTTGAACCCTCTACCCGAGTGTCTTTACTTCGCCTGTAGGGAAAAGGTGTTACCTACTGAACTACGAACGCTGAAAAACTTTGGACATGGTATATATATATATATATATATAATTATATATAGATTATGCGTGTGACACTAGAGAAAAAGTTTACTGAGAATGTTGTAGCCTTTGGACCTGTTTTGGATTATAATATACTATTGAGAAATCCGTACTATTCATTAAATAGTACAAATGTTATGGGAAAATGGTTTCTTTGAGAAAGGGGTAACGCAAGGTGAAATACTTTCTCACTTACCTTTCAAGAAATTACTGGTTATGCGCGCCAAGTGCATGAGTTGTTAAAGCAGAGTTAACGGTTCAATAACCAAGGGTCTTTCCTAAGATAGAACAAAATCGTCTGACATTAGCTAGAACAAGACAAAAAAGTGAACTGCTAGGCGTTAAAAGGTTAGTAATAATACCGCTAGTTAATACACGTTTCCTTAAACCAAAATTGAGGTAATTACAAATATTGACGAAGATCTGGTAATTCTGGAAAAATCTGAAGCTGGACTTCAGGAATTATATAAGAATAAGTAGAAAACAAGTTCATATGTAATATACCCAAGGAAAACGAAGAAAGTTATTGTTGGAAACAGTCCTTGTCAGAGACGAGACTGATTTCCAGAGAATCCGAAACGCATTGTTCACGATCAGTCACCCTGACACAGCGGACATGAGAATGAAGGGGAAGAAAATTTACGTAGAGACTTCTCTTCCTTGTTTAAAAAATTTAAAGGAATGAATATTAATGTTATTTAGATTTAACTCTTTACCAAATTATGGGGTTTCATTATGAAGCGATCAATGAATTTCAAAACCCATAATTTTGAAATCATATGAGTGTAAGCGTTGAAGCGGATAGCTTCATGGCGTTCCTCGAGTTGCGATGAATCTTTAAGGAACCAACTTAATTAACACCATTTCCCTTTCCCTACTACAAAGTGAAGGCACTGAGGTCGTGGTTCGACTTCCGACGATGATAGATAACAATAATAATTCAGGAAGTCAGTGCAATGGGCCGCATTAGCTGGCATGAATATGCCATTCACTTTAATTTTCCATGAGATAGGAAGAGTCTTGCTATTTTCTCCTTTCCCTCAAGGAATACAGTATGTCTATATGATACGCACAATATCATAGATTTAGTTTCTGAGGCCGAGGTATAAAATGGGTAGCAGACTCAATAAGAAATAATGTCTTGTCGATATTTTACTCTCCAATCATTTAATTAAAGATTATAAATTAAGCTCTTGATGCAATAGTGTCATGGTAATGAAGTTGCCTGTAACCTTTCAAATGTTCCATGCGATGATTCCTCATTTCACGAAGGTCAAGTTTGTTGCCCCTCCTATAATAATATATATATATATATATTATATATATATATATAATATATATATATATATATATATATATATATATATATATTACAGGCAATATATATACGCCTATTCCAACTTTCCCATATCGGATAGTTTTACAAATTTAAAAATAGGAAAAAGTCTTGTATTCATTTATTGATCGCTGCAAGTGGCGGAATTATATGTGGGGAGAACCTCAAATAAGTGATTTCCGATCATCGGAGAACAACATTTCAGTCGAAATAAACTCCTCCCATCCCCAAGCCACGCCCCCAATGAAATTTACATAAGACATTGCTTTCTATTTTACAGGAGTCTTTTTCCGAAACAAAAAAAAAAAAAGAAAAAAAACCACAGGCTGAGCGAAAGAATAGCATTCGATAAAGTTAAATTGCAGGAATATACTGTGTGTGTATATATATATATATGGTGATGATGTATGTCTGTTCGTTTCTACACGCTTAAACGTGGTAATCTTTATTAAATTTAGTATACATATTAAGGGAGAACCAGGGAAGGTTTTAGTAACACTCGCTCCTCTCAGTCTTCCCTTAGGTTGTATTTCGGTTATTTTTTCCTGCTAAACAAGGCGCAGCGGGCATTCTAATATAATATTTGGTTAACCTTTAGTTAGCTTCCGCTCGAATTGTTCATTTTGACGAAGGTCAAGCTTTTCACCCCACCTTAGACCCTACAGTTTAACGTGGAATCCGAACCACGCCCCACCAGCAGCCCAGCGTCTTAACCACTAGGCCACCCAGGGTACCCATTTATCTACCAACGACTTTTTTTTTTATTGTGTGGAAGGATGAACAGCTGGGTTTTGCTGCGCGCTGGCTGCCGTCAGCAGTTCTCGATCCCGGGCCGATGGATTCGTAGTCAGCGACCTAACGCTAACCACTACATCACCGAGGCTCACACACACACACACACACACACACACACATATATATATATATATATATATATATATATATAAAATGTGACAGTTTCCCAGCTCTAAAAGTCGGTGAATAGTTTAAGTAGGCTGACCATACGTACCGTTTTGAACGGGACAGTACTGTTTGTTTTATATTTCCTGGCCGTCCGGTCGTTTTAATAAAAATGTCAATTTTGTCCCGGTTTATGTACTTACTTTTTCATGAATACAGAATATTACATAACCCCCGTCCCTTTTTTGCCATCCCAATGTCCCGTTTTTGTCTCAAGGAAATATGGTCAGCCTAAGTTTAAGGTAAATGATTATTTTATTTCACATCTGGACCGACGTTTCGACACATTTCGCATTTTACTTTTATGAATTACTAGCTAAAGTGGGCCCTACGGGCCCATTTAGCTAGATCTGCGGTGCTGGGGCCTTCGGCCTCAGTAATTGGGGGATGTACGGCACCCCAATTACTGGGGAGTGAATTATTCGGTTAATAAAACTATAGAAAAGAACGCAGCCATGAAAATCTTAAGCTTCACAAATGCTGATACAGTGGGTTCGGATGTGAAACTTAAGATTTTCATTGCTGCGTTCTTTTCTGTAGTTTTATTGACCGAATAATTGAACTCTCAGTAATTGAGTTGGGGGGGGGGGCAATTATTCGGTCAATAAAACTATAGGAAAGAACGCACCAATGAAAATCTAGATCACCTGAAGATCCGTCACCTCAGCCTTTTTTAGTTAACTTTATAAGGCTAACTAACGAAAATATCACGACTTAACCTAACCAATCGTTAGATCAACTGTACGCCCTTGACGATTGGTTAGGTTAGGTCGTGATATTTTCGTTAGTTAGCCTTATAAAGCTAACTAAAAAAGGCTGGGGTGACGGATCTTCAGGTGATCCGAAAATTTTAACTCGCTTGAGTAAAAAGTTGAAACAAAAGCAAAGCGCATTTATTTCTATGTTTATAATCGCTTAACAGTAAATACAGGGTGTCTACAGACGGATAGACAGACAGGACCGCCTTTTCATAATATAGATAAATAATTTTATATTAAATATTTCTTACTTACATTTAGCGGTAAGAAACATTGAACTTCACAATATAACTTTTCTAACTGATTGTACATAGGTGTACTCCTTAGATACAGACTTACTATTCAAGTACCAGAGTTGGAAACGGGTCACCGACCTTGACCCGTAACCATATGACCCATTCAGCACCTGACCCGTGACCCATTTGACCCGCGACCCACTGACACGGCAAAAATTAATATCGCCAGATTATGGGCTGAAATATTGCTAAATTGACTAAAATATTGCCAAATTGGCAAATACGTATAGATTTGATAATAAGTGGGAGTTTTTCTGAAGGCATCGTGACTCTGGCAACCTCTATAGTTATTTACTTATTTATTTATTCATCTGTCTGGTTTTACTTCTTTTATGATGTAACCTTTACTGCATAATTGTATCTTAGCTTTTAGTGTAAAGCTATACGGGTAAACTATGACAAACTGATATGTAACCATGACTACAAGCTGTCGACACGCAAAAACATACGAATTTTTAAAATTCGACTGGAAATTTGTGTTCCACCTAATCACAACATTGACCCGCTCTCGGGTCAAGCGGGTTAGCCTCATGACCCGTGACCCACCTCGACCCATCTTGAATTCACTCCTAAGTGACCCGCTGACCCGTGACCCGCTGACCCGTTTCCAACTCTGTCAAGTACTTTTCCTACCCTATTTTACCCTGCGTGCCAAGGTAAAACTTGTGCCACAATATTATATATAAATAATAATATATCCTTAAACTATTAAAAAACAACAACTACAATTCCTTCCATTTCCTGTTTCTGTTTGACCCACAATGTTTCAACCAACATAACAAAGGGTGGGGGTAATAGGGGAGGGGGTTATGCAACAAAGGGGGTGGGGGTTAGCCCCCAAGTTGCGTAAATGGGGTGAGGTGTTTGGGGGGAGAGAGAGAATGACCTCCCCCAAAAGGGGTAATCCTAACGTGCCCTCGCCGTAGGCGAGTTTGCGAAGCACAAGCCCTGCCCGTAGGGCAGGGAGGAGCCAAAGGCTTTGCTTGTATATTTAATAATAATTATTGCTTTAAAAATTACAATATATTAATTACTTTATCCATGACCTTGTAGTTATTTTGTAGCAGTGTTGTAGCGTCTTCGAAAGAAGTTGATAGACCTCGTATGTCTTACAGTATGTCGGTCAAACTAAGCATATATCCGTGACAACCTTTGTACTTATTCTCAGTCCTACCTCTAATTTGGTGAAGTTTTAACATTTTAGAAATGAAGTTAAACTTCTACATTAGCTCAAATCAGGGGTCGGGACTCGGGATGCACCGCACAACTTGAAAGCCACATTAGGTCATAATTTATTTTTCTTTAAAATTATCAGGAATAAAAAGCCGCAGGTATAAATATCCTGTTTTCTTTATTGTTTTATAATTACAATGCATTGAACACATTTGTATAAGCTAACGATAAATACTCAATTAAATTAATATACAGAACTTGGCTGTCTTGTATTTAATGATAATAAAAAATAAAAACAATTTTTACAATAATGGAGTTGATTCTGTCTGTTTATCTGCGGAAAAAGTCGCAGTAAATAATTTCATAGCGAAGATTTTGAAAAGAAGTTATAAAGGCAGCGAAAGCTTAATATTTACTTTAAGTTCACGAGGAACTTAGATATTAAATGCAGCTTCACAAATCTTAACACAATGGGTTCGAATGTGAAGCTTAAAATTTTCATGGCTGCGTTCTTTTCTATAGTTTTATTGACCGAATAACTTTTCTCGATTTCACAAACGTGGATGGAATTTTTTAGAAGCGTCCACAGACAGACTATTTAAACTGGTGATGATTATTAGAATGAGGTGTTGATGTTACATGTATGTATTCGAGCATACTTTTGAATCTATATCTTTAAAGATTAAGAATTATGAAAATGTTACATCCAAGTATAAAGTAGGAACAAAAATAATCCTAAATGATCTTAAGGCTCTGTATATCGAGTATAGAAAACATCATACATTGAACGGGTCATTATTTCTAAAAGGAATTGCTTGTATTATACAAAGCTATGAGGATGTAACTATTTCCATCATTATTTGTGAGTTTATGATAGTAATAAAAAATAATCTCTTGGCATGTTAATAAATATTGTATGCATATGTAATGTATTATTATTTCTAAAAAGAATTGCCTGTATTAACTTTATCAGTCATTGTAAATTTACTAATAAAAAAATAATCTCTTGACATGTTAATGAATATTGCTTGCAGTTGTGTTTCTATTTACTCATTCCTCATCTTTAAATGATGTCTATGTATGCGTCTTAATAAGGCTGTTGGCCAATAAGGTTGTTTTGTGAGCGCTGTCGCTCGAAGTTAAGATAAAAAGATAAGGAAAAATAAATAAAAAATAAAAATATACATGTATATCGACGATTAAAACATTTTAACTACCACATTGATATAAAGATTGAGGTCGGGGGTTCGACAACCAGCTGGTGTAATGTTATGGCTAAGAGACAGGATTGAATGGTGGCAGCTAAAGTTCATAGTATGACGTCAGATACATATATACATATATACTGTATATATATGTATATATAAAATTTTATTCTTTTTCAAGTTTAGATTAGGTTAGGATATATATATATATATATATATATATATATATATATATATATATATATATATAATTATAGGATATATACACGTATATATCAAGAGATGAATGGTGTATGAGATAGGTTAGGTTAGTTTATTTTTATTTTTTTATTAATTTATTCTGAAGTTTAGGTTTGGTTAGGTTGGGTTAGGATAGGTTATGTTAGGTTACGATAGGATAGGATAAGCTAGGTAAGGTAACTTTACTCTAATAGTGTTCAAGTTTGTACTTCTAGGGGTGGAGCCGCCCCACCCCCCTTTTGTGAGATTAAAAATTTTCCCTCCCTCCCCCTCTCCTCAATTTCCCCTTTTCCTCCTCAAATCCCTGGAATTTTTTTTTTTAATTCTGTTACGTAGCCCTCGTTGGGTTCTTGCGTATCCACAGGGGTACGCTTACCCCAATTTGAGAACATCTGCTGTAGGTGAACACACTTAAGTAGATCATTTTGGAACATCAGTTTGGTTAAAAGTGAATAAAATTTCAATTAAAAATTATAAAAAACCATTAAATATAAATTCAATATCCTTTTACTTCATAAATGTATCTTGATTATTATTTTCTTTGAAAATGAACTTCAGGCGAGTATCAAACATTTTTGAAAATTAATTATAAAATAATAATCTTGATAATTAGTTACTTGATATTTATATATATATATATATATATATATATATATATATATATATATATATATGTTCTTTTCAGGGGGAAGCAGAACGTGTAAAGTTTAAAAAAATGTCTGTGTTAAGAATTCACTTGATTTTCACAAAAGCTTAACAGGATATTCTATATACAGTACCCCCCCCCCCCCCATTTACGCGTCCCCCCATTTGCGCGGTTTCGGATTAACGAAGTCCAAAAAATATTAATTTTTTTCATAAGTAAATAAAAAGCCACTTTTGGTTAAGAAGTCAGCTCCAAGAGACCCTAATGGCGAGTGTTATTTTTTATTTATTTATTACGTGTTATTACTAATTTTAAAATTTTTTACAGATGAGTTTATGTATTTATTTATTTATTTAATTAATATTACTTTTTTTGGCAGACAGTAATAATAATAATAATAATAATAATAATAATATTATTATTATTATTATTATTATTATCATTATTATTACTGTATTTTATTTTATTTTATTTAATATTTGGGGTGTCTTGTGTTGGGGGTGCCCAGAGCATTTTTTTTCTCACTGGGTGACAAAGGCAGATCGGGAAGTGGGGGAGGGGGGATTAAGGCAGGGGTGTGCTGCCAATTTCTTAACAGCCGGGTCTGATACAGATAAGGGTGTAAATAGGCGAGCGCAAGTGGCGCGAGTCATTAAGCTAGGGGGTCTGGGGTGAGCAGTAGCTTCCCCAGCGTGGTGCGGGGCGGAGCCCCGCAAGCCAACGCACTTTAGCTTTTCCAAACATCATTTTGTAACATTTTGGCAGAAATTATTTAACATATTCTTTATACTCATTAATGACATAATTATCTAAAAATAAACTAATTTTTCATCAAAAAATAAATAAATATTGAAACGAGCACTGCTTGTGATACTACCTATATTTTTCTATAAAATCCTGAAAAAATTTAAAAAAATTTAGATATAAATAAATTTCTACTGACTGTTAAATATTTGTTAAAAACAAACAAACGGTTCGGTGATCCAATAAAAATTTAACAACCGGTTCGGGCGAACCGGACCGAACCGGTCCCAGCACACCCTGGATTAAGGATACTATGGATCCGGATGTTCCCTAATCAGGCCATCATCCCGTGTGGTCTGAAATAACACTAGCATTATCTATATATAAATATTCAATGTAAATTTCATATTTACATTTAGGATAAACAGTTCTAATTGTGGCATATGAGCATGTATTATATGTGTTTATATGGCTTCCAAGACAATGCTCCCAAGACAACAACCAAGACAATTCTATTTTTACAAATTTTGAAAATTCCTTGTCGCCCAGTACCCTAAAATTTCATTTACTGGGGGACAAATTTACTTTACTGGGTGACATTCATGTCGCGCACTCACTAGGTTAAAAAATGCTCTTGGGGTGCCCGTACTTAGCATATTGAATTATGTGTTATAGTTCCCCCAATTTACAAGGAATTCATTTTACGCGGAAGGTTCAGGAAAGCATCTACCACGTAAATCGGGGGATTACTCTCTCTCTTCTCTCTCTCTCTCTCTCTCTCTCTCTCTCTCTCTCTTCTCTCTCTTCTCTTAATTTAACACCTGGCTCAGAGGTAAACGTAAAAATTATTAATACGTTTACCTCTCAGCCAAGCCAGGCGTTACATTAAGAGAAGGAGAGAGGGATAAAAATGTTCTCCCTGCTGGAAACCAGGACAGTACACGGAAACAAAAACTTCCTTCAACTTTCTATACATGGAAATATTATCTTCTGTTGTCTCAGATTACTCAAAAACAGAAAAAGGATTTAAAGACAATTTCTTCTATCTAAAGAAGTTATGTATCATTAAAAGACATATTATTATATTATCTAACAAGAAACTTTGACACCTAAAAGAAGGAAAAGCTTCCCCTACATTGAAGGCACCTTCAGAAAGAAGTTATAACGTCTAAACTTAGAAGGTTTTATTTTGAGTGTAGTTGGTACGAACAAAAATATAATGATAGAGTTGTTTAACATCCTTCGCAACATCTAAGGTTATCTGACAGAGCGACCACGGGTCGCTATATAGTCTGGACGGAGAGGACGTTCTTCCATCCAACTACTATCCGACCCAATGTCGCTTAACTTCGCTGATCGATAGGAAGCGGTGTTACGACATTGGATGAACAAATAATTACTGAATGAGAATATAGAGGAACCTTTATATGCTAAAGCAAATATAGATTCAAGGACAGGTAGGAACATGCAGAAACATGCAGGAACACGCAGGTTACTGGAAAAGTTTCGAAAACTAGATCTGAAAATGAAGAAAGTACTCCATGATCCAGAGAATAATTGGATCAACCTCAACCCTGCACTAAACAGGTAAAACATTCGTTTATACCGAAATACTGTACATGGTCAGTTATTTGACAAGCAGTTCAAATAATTAATTTAAACATGCCATTAAACATGCCATGACTGTACTGACCATGTTAATTATTTGAAAAGCAGTTCAAATAATTAATTTAAACATGCCATGACTGTACTGACCATGTTTATTTTTCTGGTAATGAACTGTAATTTAATTTTAATTAAATTGAACAAATTTTATTAAAGTTTAAACGAAGAGGGGAAAGCCTGAATATTAGGAGGAAGCCTCAATATTAGGAAGCCTCAATATTAGGAAGCTCAGTATTAGGAGGAAGCCTCAATATTAGGAAGAAGTCTCAATATTAGGGAGCCTCAATATTAGGAAGCCTCAATATTAGGAAGAAGCCTCCATATTAGGAAGAAGTCTCAATATTAGGAAAAAGCCTCACTATTTAGAAGCCTTAATATTAGGAAGAATCCTCAATATTAGAAAGTCTCAATATTATGAAGCTTCAATATTAGGAAGAATCGTAAATATTAAGAAGCCTTAGTATTAGGAAGAAGCCTTAATATTAGGAAGCCTCAATATTAGGAAGAAATTGAATACGACTTAAGATAATATTAATCAGTGAAGAGGACCAGACTCTGGTACATCGCTCATACCAGCCTAATACCCACATTGAGCTAACTCCTAGATTACTATTACTAGTACTATCGGGATTCGAACCCCCTACCTCAGTGTCTTCGCTTATAAGGAAACGTTGTTACCCACTGAGACACGGACGCTGGTAAAGACAAGAAAGGAAGAGAACGGTATCTACATGGTTGAACATAGTTTTTGTAATCATGAGACCAAAACTTTACTGGTACAGACGTGGACACCTCCTTCAAAAAACTCGATACTTGGTTTAGGAAAATCTCAGATGAAACGTATGTATTTATATGCTATGGGAAATGGAGAGCCAAAGAAAGCAACTTTTTCTTTCAACGTATCATGCATCTCAAGAGGAGGGAGGAGGGCCTACCAACCTAACATCAATCATCAGTGAGAGAGAGAGAGAGAGAGAGAGAGAGAGAGAGAGAGAGAGAGAGAGAGAGAGAGACTCCCAAGTAGAACTCATAAATCATAAACAAACATTGATTTCAATAATAAATAAACACTGATAAAATGTTTCAGAATTATTTCATCAATTTAAGTCATTAATTTCAGTATTGAATTCACTTGACTCTATCAACCATAATTAAACAATAGCAGATACTTTAACATTTCAACCAGTAAAATTGGAGCCAAGTCGATGCATCATTTATGCACCAAAAATATGTTAAGTTAAAAACTTTTTTTTTAAATTTAAAATTAAACTAAAATTACATTTTTTATTCAGTGTTTAAAAATAATGATTCTGTCAAAGCAACTAAGTGACAACGAATTGAAACAAATTTTTTATTTTTTTTTAAGTTGGTGTTGCGTCACATCCTCTTTAATACCGACTCTAAGAATCAACATTGAAGAAGTTCTAATAAATCAGTGTTATTTCAATACTTCAGTTTTAATTTCAGTTTTAATTCAACGTTGTTTCATGAATGTTATCTCGACTTTTAATCAGCTTTTCACTGTCGGTCTTGACACAACATTGATTAATCTTCTCCCGAATATGTAGTGTTAACCTGTTGTCAACACTGCCACTGCTGAATCAACTTATTGCGCATTAGTGCTGTTATCTGAATAGATAACGATAGATAATAATCAGTAAGGCGGGCCAGAAACTGGCACATTGATCAGGCCAACTAATGAGGTTCATCGTTCTAACTTATTATTATTATTTTTATTATTACCAGCCTCATCAGGTCTCGAATCCCTGACCTCACTCAGTACCTTCACTTCACTTACAGAGAAACGATGTTACTTACTGAGTTATGGACGCTGGGTAGATTGTCAAATAGCTAACTTTTCATGTGTGTGTGTGTGTGTGTGTGGGTGGGTGTGGGTGTGTGGGTGTGGGTGTGTGTGGGTGTGTGTGTGTCATATCATATAATAATAATAATAGTTGGTTTATCTTTTTTTCTATTTCGTTTTTCAATATTCGTCTGAAAAGTTACGTAATAATTTTTGTCCCCCAAAATTGATCTTTTTTTTTTCTTTTGGAGTGGGGAAAAAAGGGAAGCGAGGGCGGGGGAGGGGGGGGTCTGCGAGTCCTTTTCCATACTTTCTCTTCGTTTGAAAAAAAATTTGCTGACTCACCGACATAAAATGAAAAAATAAGAGACATAAAACAAAATAAAATAAAAATAAATAAAAAAAAAAAAAAACATAACAATAAACAGAAGTATAAATTCGGTGACATTTTTTTTTGAAGAGGGTGGGGAGAGTGGAGGAATTTTGGAGAGAGGTGGGGGGGGGGGGAAGAAAGAGAAGAGTAGGTGGGATTAGTTCGCTTTTTTATTCTTATTTTTTTTTATATCGTTTTATTTCAGGGTTTCCTTAACTAGTTTTTAAAATCGGTTCTGAAACTTTAGGATGGGTCCAATATTAGTTCTTAGACTTCAAATATATAGATATATATATATATATATATATATACTCTATACACACACACACACACAAGTAGATATATATATATATAGATTATCATGCATGACTACGCACGATTTTTCATGGTGATAAAACCGTCCCTACCAGGGTTTGAACCCACCACCTCTTGAGTAGAAGGTGAGACCGCTAGCCACTACACTACGACGGGATAAAACTTAACACAACCTGTCATATATTTAAACAACAGAAGAAACGCATAACGCTTTCGCATCCAGAGGTATTTTACGTGTTAACCCTCCCACCCTCGAGGTAATGACCAGCATTTTAATCAAATTATCTGGGGGTTCCATAAATGGAATATCATGCATAAACACGCACGACTTTTCATGATGAAAGAATCGCCTTCAGCAGGTCTCGAACCATGGGCGCAAATCCCTATGCTATGAGACACAGGGGGTACATGTACCCCCCCTCCACCTTTTTGAAGGCCGGGGACAAAGCATCAGTTGTACTCCCTACTGTTTAGGAGCTATTAGGCACCCTTAGTAGGCTAACGGTAGTCCAAAGTAATAAGAGGAATACATGATTAATATTATTTTTCATTATTATTATATATCATTATATTATTATTATTATATTATATTATTATTATATTATATTTTTATATTATATTATATTATTTTGGTTACGATATTTAAAAAATATGCACTAAAAATCCATTAATTTTGATATCCAAATGTACCCCCACTTTTTGATAGCGATTTGCGCCCATGGCTCGAACCGATCACGTCTTTAGTAGACTCCAGCGTTACACCAGATAGTTTGAATGAAATTTTGAATGAGATCTTGGAGTAATAATGTCGTCGGATACAGAATTCAGAGAGCACTACAACATCAAAATTACAACGACTAGAAAAATAATGGGAATCATCTGGAGGAGCTTCCGCAGCAGAAAAGCAAACATCATGCTCAAATTATGGAAGAGTCTAGTCCTACCGATAATTGAGTATTGCTCAGTACTCACAAGCCCATACAGAAAACGAGATATTGCGAACATTGAATCTATACAAAGAACTTTTACGTCTAAGATAGAGGAAACGGAAGGTGAAGACTACTGGTCTCGATTACAGTCCCTGAAACTCTACTCTCTCGAAAGAAGGCGCGAGCGGTACACAATAATATACATATGGAAAATACTTGAGGGCTTTGTCCCTAACCTTAGAAATGAAATAGAAACAAACTGGAATGAGAGAAGAGGCAGATTTTGTACGGTCCCAGCTGCTGTGGGACAGGGGTCCATGAAAACGAGGATGGAAAATATCCTCAGAATACGAGGCCCAAAGTTTTTCAATGCCCTACCGAAAGAAGTAAGGAATCTCCAGCACACCGACCTGAATAACTTGAAGAACCAGCTGGACAGATTCCTGTGCAAAGTAAGTTCCTGACCAGCCATGCGTTGCTGGCTACGAGGGTAGGAGGAGATGAAACAGCAATTCCCACCTTCACCAAATCCCGCAAATGAGGCAGGATACTGTAGGGAGTTCGACCGCAGGTCGATCCTGAACCGTCGCGCGTCGTTGGAACTCGTACAAAGTAACACAAAGTAAGTAAGTATATATGTACATATAATGGCCAATTGACTGTAAATTGTAAAATGGAATGAATCTCTTTTGACCCCAACTAACACTTCTTTTTTCAGAAGAAAAGCAGAAACTACACCACTCATCAAAAGGTCGAATAAGCGTTAATTTTGTGCAAATCTTTTTAAAACAAAAATGCGTTACCGACAAAAATCGTGGACGAGGCTGAAAAATGCATCCTGTGAAAGGGCAAATCATTTTTGTGTACATAATACTAAATTTTAAAAAGAGCAGGACAAGAATAACACAAAAAATAATTGGCGTTAAAAATATGAAGTTAAAAAAATAAAAAATATTAGCGACAGCTCTTAAAATATATATATATATATATATATATATATATATATATATATATATATATATATATATATATATATATATAATATAATATTATATATATATATATATATATATATAATACATACATATATATATATGTTAAACACAGAACCATTCTGAGTTTGTGTATATATATATATATACACACACACACTGTATATATGATGCAAACCCACAAGGAAAAAGAAAATGTGGGTTTGCATCATTCCTTCATTTCACTTGTTTAATTGTGAAATTCATCCCATATATATATATATATATATATATATATATATATATATATATGTATATATATATATATATATTATATATATATATATATTAAAATATAAATAGAGAAACTAATGCGAAAAAGTATATTGCAGTATATTGCAGAGTATACTGCAGTCAAAACCCAAATGAGTAAAAATCAGTTTTTACTAGTAAAAACTGATTTCGGTTTTTATAACATATTACATATTTACATGTAACATAATGACCTAAACTTAACCTAACCTATAGTTAGGTTAGGTTTAGGTAATTTTGTTACAGGTATATATGTTATATGTTATAAAAGCCGAAATCAAATTTTACTAGTAAAAACTGGTTTTGATTAATTTCGGGTTTGGACTGCAACAGTGCAACATATACAGTATACAAAACTCTGTCAGCATATTTTAACGTCTCATGGCCGAGTGGATAACGTGGCGGCTCGCAAAATTGGAATCTTCAGTGGCATTGGTTCGAATCTTAGATGTAAAGTAAATTTATTTCTAATATATTTAATCTTAAAACTTAAGTTGCTGTTAGTATGTCTCTTCTGTTAATATAAAAATTGATATGCATGTAATTACACTCCGTTTATGAAAAAACTGAAATGGTATTTAATTAACATTTCCTGACTTCGATTAAATTATTTTCAAGGAATCAATTCCCCAATCTTTTTTTTTTCTTTTTGTTATTCTTGTCCTGTTCTATTTAATGTTTATTGCAGGACGCAATTTTCAGACAAGTCAATTATGGCCTATGAGGGGTGTTAAAATGGTCATTATATGATAGTAGCTCTCGTGTCACTAAGGACGTTGAGAAGTGTGCCTTTAAGGTTAAGCTTCCAAGGTTGTGCTTTGACGTTATATTCTTCCAAGGCGAGATATGCCCATATAAGAAAATGCCTGAAGCGTGTCACTATATATATATATATATACACATATATATATATATATATATATATATATATATATATATATATATATATATATATATATACACTGTATATACTATTTATTCACTTGTACAACCAGGAATTATCCACAAGAGAGTTCCAAAACTAATCCCAGTTAATTTTTTGCTTAGAATTATGAAATTGAAATTGCAATAATTTGCGATTTATGTAAAAAGTAAAATTTCTGAACAATGAATTAATTAATTTAAATGGCTTTGTAATGATTATATTTTTAGACGTTAATAATTAATTAACTGTTCACACTATTTACGGGTATTTTCTCTATGAAGTCGTCGCCATTCCTAGTTAAAACAGCGTAGTAGCCGAGGAGAATCAAGACACAGCGTTTTCCTAAAAAATTTCTAAATTCATATTTTTACGGGTTAATTTATATATATATGAGAGAGAGAGAGAGAGAGAGAGAGAGAGAGAGAGAGAGAGAGAGAGAGAGAGAGAGAGAGAGAGAGAGTTACAAGGAAAAGAAGTACCTCAAAAGGCCTTGCGGCCCATACCGAGGAGGTACCAATGGCAACGGTTGCCAGGGAAAATTTTGTGAAAGTTTATTTTTCTTTCAACTATCCTAGCAGTAGTAGAAAACTGGATAGAAAAGTAGAAGGCTCTCTCCCCACCCTCCGCTCCCTCCCTGCCAGAGGCAGGTACGGAAAAAGGTTGAAGAAAATACCTCGACCCTGGAAAAGTAGCCAAGGAAATTTTACAGGAAAGTGGAGAATATATAAATAGCTCTATATTTAGCTTGCTCACAGAGACACCGAGCAACCGAACTCCTGCAGAGTTTTCTGAGGTTTTAATCTTAAACTATGAGTGTGTTCAGTACTTTGTCTAGCCTATTTTTAAACAGATTTACACTTTGACTGGAAACAACCTCTGAGGGAAGTTGGTTCCAGATATTAACTATTTTATAGGAAAAGAAATTTCCGCAGACTGAGGTCCTAAATGTCTTTACACACTCAAATAGTGTGCAAGATTTCGTCTAACCTTTTCTTGAACTGATCCACAGAGGAACTGTTCACAACTTCCGAAGGTAACCTGTTCCATGTGTCACAGATCTTATACGTAACGTAATTCCCACACACACTAGTCCTAAACCGTTTCAAATCCAACTTCCAACCATTGTTGCGAGTTGGGTTATCATTTAAACTAAACATACTTCTAAAATCGACATCGTTGAACCCTCGTAAGAGCTTGAAAACCTCGATCAGTTGACCGCGCAGCCTCCGAGTTTCAAGCGAAAACAAGTTCAGGGCGCGTAACCGTCGATTGTAGCCCATATGCCTAACGGAAGGGATCAACTTTGTGGCCCTCGCCTGCACTCGCTCCAGCCTCTCAATATCTTTCCTGAGGGTGGGCGACCAGAACTGCACAGCATACTCCAGGTACGGCCGAACAAGGGAATTGTACAGTGAGAGCACAATCTCCTTGTTCCGAAACTGAAATTGCCTCCTGATATAACCCAATAGTTTCTGGGCTTTCTTTTCCACCTCTACGCACTGTTTCGTAAACTTAAGGTCGCTGCTAATTAGCACACCCAAGTCCTTTTCTAAATCAGTCACCTCGATATTACTGCCCAACATCGAGTAGTCCGACTTGGGATTGGCGTAGCTAATGTGCATCACTTTGCATTTACCCAAGTTAAACGGCATTTGCCATTTTTCGGACCACTCTCCTATCCTACCTAGGTCCGCACGCAGTTCCTCGATCGCTTCGGGCGTCCCAACATTGGCCCCAAGCTTGGTGTCATCAGCGAATTTGGCGATCCGACTGACGATGCCACCGTCGATATCATTTATGTAAATGGTAAACAACAGTGGCCCTAAAACGGAACCCTGAGGAACCCCACTAGTGACCGAGGCCCAACCCGAACTAGCCCCTTTAATTACCACCCTCTGCCGCCTATTCCTCAGCCAGTTTTCAATCCACCTACCTATTTCCCCACCGATACCCAGAGAGAGAGAGAGAGAGAGAGAGAGAGAGAGAGAGAGAGAGAGAGAGAGAGAGAGAGAGAGAGAGAGAGAGAGAGGACTTACATGTTTGCTATTACGTTATCCGGATTTTACACTTTTTAGAATTCGTACCACATTTTTATATTACATCTTACACTCATTAACAGAACTGCTTTATAAACGTTCTCATAGGATCCTTCTATAGGCGCTCTGCTATTGGTTAAATAAAAAAGGCTGTGATTACAAGCTTTTACATAGTTGATTAGGCCTACTTTCTAAAACTCTTCATTCCTCTCTCAAAAGTCACTTTTTAAGCCTAAAACTGTTTTTTTTGTGTTCGTTAAATCTAATCATTATTTACAACGATCATTTTGTAACATTTTTATTAACGAGTAAATTAATTAACAAATGTTAAAAATAATCATCTTAAATATCCAGATATTGTAGATTAAGTAGATATTAGGGAAAGATAAGGGCTTCATTACGATATACTGTACTTATAGCTAATGACGTAGAATGTATTTGACTTAAAAGTAATGTAATCCTATTATAACGTATAATTTATCTGAAAAATTATATTTATTTATTTATTAATTTGGGATTTGGTGATTTGTCAGTAATGAGCAAAGTCGAAATTCGACTTTCTGCGCAAGTCGACTTTTGATTAGTTCAACTTTATGGAAGTAGGTATGCTCAGACGAGGTCAAATCTCAAATTGTAAAACAAATCACTAACTTATATATATATATATATATATATTATATATATTATATATATATATATATAACCTTACAACCTTACAAAGGTTCCACGTGATGATTTCTCATTTCGCGAAGGTCAAGCGTGTCGCCCCTCCTCTCGAGTTGGCCTGGTGAAGTAGTGAGTTGGATTCTTGCGCTCTCCACCTCACATAGCCAGGTACGCCCGGGTCATCGGGGATTGTTCTGAGCCAGGCGTCGTCTTCTTTTGAAGATTTCCACTGCAACTCCCTTCGTGTTTCTTATGTCTTTGGGCAACTGATTAAATAGTTTTGGTCCTCTCACTACAAAACTATTTTCTTTCAGGGTTAAGGATGTTCCCTGTCTCGCCTTTAATTTGGGAATACGACACAGTCTACCGCTTCTACTTTCCACCGTTGTTTGGGGAGTTATGGGATTCAGAGTAAGATTAGGGACTAGTTTCTCCATTATTTTCCAAGTGTAAATAATGGAGTATCTCTCTCTTCTCCTTTCCAGTGAATATAGGTCTAGTTCTCGTAACCTTTCCCAGTAATTTAGTTCTTTGCACCCATTGAATTGATCTTGGCTGTGAAACTTCTTTGAATCCCCTCCAGCTGTCTAATGTCTTCTTTTTTATATGGGGATGTTACGACCGAGCAGTATTCCAGTTTGGGTATTATCAGGGTTTTCAGTAGAGGGATCATTACATTCCTCTCCCTTCGTTTAAAAGTTCTCAATATCTGACCCGTTATTCTCTTTGCTCTGTTTACTGCTATCTTATTTTGTGTTTCAAATTTCGCATCATCTGTCATTACAACCCCTAAATCTTTTGCTCTGGAATTTCTCTGGACTTCCTGTCCATTTGGGGTATAATATTCCATGGACTTTAGGTCTTCTCTTTTTCCGTACCGTAATAGCTGAAATTTCTCGGTGTTAAACTTCATATTGTTGTCTTCCGTCCACTTGTAAATTTTGTTTATGTCGGTTTGTAGAGATCCTATGTCTTCTGGTTTTCGTATTTTTCTACTGATCTTCGTGTCATCTGCAAAGGATGTTACTGTGCTGTCTCTGGTAACGTCCTCATCTATGTCAGTTAGCATGATTATGAAGAGTAGTGGAGCTAATACCGTTCCTTGTGGTACTGAGCTGAGGACCTCTGATTCTGATGAAGATACTCCTTGTACTGTAACGACTTGCCTCCGCTCACTAAGGAAATTATATATCCATTTCCCTACTTTTCCTGTTATTCCCATATATTTCAGTTTATGTATTATGATTACATGGTCACACTTGTAGTGTTCCATTAGTTGTGACAGGCATGATCTGCCTGACCGAAACCCGTGTTGGTTATCATTGAATTTTTTCTGAGTTTCCAAAAAGTCATAGATTTTTTGTCTAACAATTCTTTCAAATATTTTGGTGAGATGAGATGTAAGCGACACTGGCCTATAGTTTTTGGCCTCGGATAGATCTCCTCCTTTATATATTGGGACTATGTTCGCGCTCTTCAGGATGCCCGGTATTTCTCCCGTGTTTAATGATCGTCTCCATATCCAGTATAGGGGCTCAGCGATTGCATTCTTGCAGTCTTTGATCAGTGTGGCATTCCATTTATCCGGTCCTGCCGCTGAGTGTGTTTTTAGTTTCCCTATGACTTGTGCAATATCCTCCGTCGTAAAGTCGAAATCCGTTATACTTTCCCCTTGTGGTTCTTCTTCAAAGAACGCGTTTCTATCGCATATCAGTTTGTCAGTTTTTGGGATACTGAAAGATGATTCATACTGAGCTTTTAATATTTCAGCTACTTCTGTTAGATCATCAGATAAATCACTGTTCTCATTTTTTAAAGGTCCGATAGTCGCATAGTTTTTCGACTTTCTTTTTGCGAAATTATAGAAGTACTTTGAGTTAGCCTTTATCGCTTCTATAGCGTCATCTTCTTCTTTTTCTGTATGCTTCTCGATTAGTTCCTGTATGACGACATCGATACTTTGCAGTTTATCATTTAATATTTTTCTGATGTTATCTTTACAATTATTTAATTTTGCAGTCACTCTTTTTCTCTTTCGGAACAATGCCCTCTTTTGTCTTTCGAACCTGCTTCTCTTTCCTCTTTGTTGTATCTTTGGGACATGTTTTTCCACAATTTCTAACGTCTTCTCCTCTAACGTCATTAGCATCTCTTCCGTTGTCTTGGCCTCGAAAATGGTTTTCCAATCTATTACTTCCATGCTGGATGTCACATCTTCCCAGTTTATAGCTTTGGAGTGAAAATTAAAAATTTCGAATTTGCTTCTTTCTGTTGTGCGTGTTCTTTCCTTTCCTGTTGCCTTTATATTAGTTGTTATTTCAATGATGTTGTGGTCTGATATCCTAGTTGGGGATATTTCCACATTATCAATTAGATTACTGTTGTTTGTGAATACCAAATCTAGGCAGTTGTTTTTTCTTGTGTTTTCTGTTATTTCTTGCGTTAACATAAATTCATCAGCTAAAGCTAGTAGCATTTTTACCTGCTCCTGGTCTTCTCGTGTGCCCCCCTTGTCCTGGTGTATACATATATTTTTTCCTATCCTTTTATATTTCATGAATGGGAAATTAAAATCACCACAGAGAAAAATATTTGGGGTTGGAGAATGTAGATCTTTTACCAAGTTTCTTACCTCTGTAATGGAATCTGAAAATTTTGAGGTTGGCGTGTTTGGGGGTCGGTACATTACAATTAGTACCATATTTAATTTTTCAATTTTTGCTGCCACACATTCTACGTAGTTGTTTGAGGTACTTATAGCCATTTCTGCTATGTGCCTTTCGTGTGTGTAAATAGCACATCCTCCTTTACGTCTCACTGTTCTGTCGGCTCGGAGGATGTTATATTTGTCAATTTGTATTTCTTTTTTGTCAATACAGGACTCACAATTTTCACAGTTCGCCTGGCAGTCCTTTAGATGAGTTTCCGTGAGGCATGTAAAGTCTGCTCCGGCTTCTTGCATGAGTCCTTTCAGGTATAAAACTTTGTTTGTGGAGTGGTTTGATTTGAGGCCCTGTATGTTGGCTAGGATTATTTTTATTTTTTCTCTTTCTTTTTCGCATACAGGTGGTTCCGATTCGTTTTCCAATGGGGGTGCCGGTTTCGTTGCCTTGTGGTCCTCCGAGAATTTACCTCTTTTTATCTTTGTCGGTACCTGTTGTCCCGATGACGCATGAAGTGCCTTTGGTCGTACCTTCTGTCCGGCTCTCGGATTTCTATATTTATATTTGTCAGCTGGTTTTGTAATTGCTTGAGAGTATTTAACAGCTGAAATGTGTTGGCTGCGTCTAAAAAATTTCCACTCTTCTTTGATGTTCGTTTTTTTCTGTTCCCTCGTTGCGTTCCTTTGAGGGTGGTGGTATCGGCATTTTTTTTCATATTTGCAACTCCCATACCTTTCATAAGTGTTGGAGATCGTAAGATGGTGGAACATGCATTTCTTATCAAACTTGCAGTATCCACTTGTGTAATGCATTTTGCATAATGTGGGATGTGCATATATGCATTGCCCATCTCGATATTTGCAGTTTCCTTTCGCGTAGTATTTGCATATGATATTTTCTACGCTTCTGCTTTCTTTATTATTATTTTTCAAGTTCTTAGTTTTGGCATTATCATTAATTTTCTTTGGCTGCTTATTTTCTACGTTTTTAGTTATTATCCTTTTATCGTTTCGCTTGTTGGACCGTTTGTCTACTTCGCCACTTTTACTTATTTCTTTCCTTTCATCTATGTCTTCCTTCCGTATTATATTGTTTATGTCGTTATTTATTATTAAGTTGTTGTTCGTTATTATACTGTTATTCGTTGTTTCGTCTTCTCTCTCATCCACCCTGTTTTTCGTTGGGACCATTTCGGATCCATGTGTCCCATTATTTCATTCTTTTTTGTTACTATCGAGTCTGCTATCTCCATTTCTTTAAAGACCGCGAAAGAATTTACGGCCTGTGTACACACGTCACATAGAAATTTGATCCCCACGACGTGTTTCGCGTTCGAGACAAGAGTTATTTCCCTCTCATTCCAATTCATGCAGTTAAAGTCGTTTAATCGTTGACAGAAATCACATCTAATCGCTAGGCTTTCTGTTGTTACTAAGTTGCACAACTTACAGATTAAGTGAGAATTTGGACCCATATCCATGCTATTCCTTAATTAGTGTAAGAAGAAATACCCACACAAATTCTTTATTTATTTATTTTAATTCCTGTTTCTTTCCTTTCGATGGTCGAGGGTATTAAAAAAGAAATAAAAAAATATTATTTGTTGTCGTCTGCGTTTTGTCTTTGTTCCTTGCTGCTTCTTTTCACGCGGGTTCGATACTCTCACGACTTCCTGCTTCCTTTTGGTACTGTTTTTTCTCTTCAAAATTATCAAATGAAAGGTAGAGATGAAGTAATCGTCTTATTAAAAAATTTATTCTAAATTATTCTCAAACTTGAATAATCAAAATTAGTTTCTGCAAGTTCTTTGAGAAGGAGGAGCGAGCTGGTGAGAACAGGGGAGTTCTTCGTTTGATTCTACAGCTTGTTCCTCTTATTTTTAATTATGTTAGCTCAGTCCCTACTCTCGTTAAGTTACATGGGTTTATATTGGTACTTGAAGAAGTAAAAGGAAGTTACATGATTTGGGGGATTCTAAACAATTATTATCGACCTGCGGTCGACCCCTCTGCAGCATCCCGCCTCATTTTCGGGATTTGGTGAAGGGGGGAATTGCTGTCTGATCTCCTCCTGCCTCCGTAGCCAGCCACGCATGGCTTGTCAGGGACTTTGCGCAGGAATCTGTCCAGCTGGTTCTTCAAGTTATTCGGGTCGGTGTGCTGGAAATTCCTCACTTCTTTTGGAAGGACATTGAAAAGCTTTGGGCCCCATATTCTGAGGGTATTTTCCATCCTCGTTTTCATGGACCCCTGTCCCACAGCAGCTGGGACCGTAAAAAATCTGCCTCTTCTCTCATTCCAGTTTGTTTCTATTTCATTTCTAAGGTTAGGGACAAAGCCCTCAAGTATTTTCCATATGTATATTATTGTGTACCGCTGTCGCCTTTTTCGAGAGAGTAGAGTTCCAGGGATTGTATTCGAGACCGAAGTTCAGCATGCTCTTAAACACACTTCTCCCTCTATTATTCAATTCTTCATTACACATACACAGTACAATGAGTACATGCATTTTAATGGGAGGAAAGCCAAAGATGGTGGTGAATAATGAAATCTAAAATGGAGATGTCAGCAAAAGGAGAGTGGGATAGAATGTATTCCATTTTGGAAGTGAGGTAGTCAAAGAGTTTTGGATAGTCAGTAGAATTAGGAGAAAGGTAGACAGCGCAGATGTATTTAGTTTGAGAATGGCATGTAAACCGTACCCAGAGGGTGTAGAATTCGGAGGATTCAAGTTTGGTAATACGAAAGAAAATTAGGTCGTTGCGTACATACATATACGCAACATCCACCTTTGGAATGAAATTGAGGATAGAGAAAGTAGGAGGGTACAGAAGAGTCCCAGACACTTGAATTTCAGTGAGGAAGATAAGGTGAGGTTTATAGGAGGAGAGGTGGTGTTCAACAGATAGAAAATTTGAGGAAAGGCCGCGAATGTTGCAGAAGTGGGAACCTTTATGATCCCTTCTCCAGGAAACTCCGAGGTTCTCGAGATCGATGCCATTTTGTGTTATATATATATATATATATACAGTATATATATATATAAAGCAATGATGGGGTTGTTTAACCTCCTTCGCAACATCTAAGGTCATATGACGGAGGGGACCTACAGCTTTACGTAGGATCCAAACCACGAGTCGCTACATAGTCTGGACGCAGAGGACAATCTCTCATCCCATTATTTTCCGACCCACTGTCTAGTTAAAGATGTGCCCTACTACGGGCCCATTTAACTAGACCTGCGGTGCTGGGGGCCTTCATCTCCAGTAATTGGGGGCCTGTAGCCCCATCTAATTCCGGACAACTGTTTATACAAACATGAAAAGAGAAATGGGGAAAAAAAATCCTATTTCAAATAATTGTAGCTATTTCCTTAGTCTAACATAAACATCAACTCAAACATACATGTAACATCAACACCTCATTCTAATAATCATCACCAGTTTAAAAGGTCTGTCTGGACGCTTCTAAAAAAATTCATCCACGTTTGCGAAATCGAGAAAAGTCATCCGGTCAATAAAACTATAGAAAAGAACGCAACCATGAAAATTTTAAGCTTCACATCCGAACCCCATTGTGTCAAGATTTGTGAAGCTGCATTTAAAATCTAAGTTCCTCGTGAACTTAAAGTAAATATTAAGTTTTCGCTGCCTTAATAATTTCTTTTCAAAATCTTCGGTATGAAATTATTTACTGTGACTTTTTCGGTATGAAATTATTTAATGCGACTTTTTCCCACAGAGAGACAGACAACAATCGGCTCCATTGTAGTAAATATAATATTATCATATATTATTATTATTACCATATATATATATATATATATACTGCAGGTATTGTCTCTACGTGTACTTTCCATATTTATTTCTATTTTGTTGTTGTCTCAACAGTGGGTAGTTTTTATAATTACTTGTTTCACTGTTCGTGTCTCATTTTTTAGTCCTAATTTTTAGTTTTTTAAAATTTATTATTGTTTGATTTATCTTATCGTTTATTAGCCTCCAAGAATATTGTACTATTTTATGGGATTTATATCCTGCCAATAAAGCTTATCATTATCATATATATATATATATATGTATACAGGGTGAGCCACATAAAAGCGACCCCCAATAAAATTTTACTCACAAAAAGAAATACAAAATATTTTCTTGGGGCCGCTTTTATGTGGCTCACCCTGTGTGTGTGTATATATATAATTGAAAATAATTAACCTAACCTAACCTAACCTAACCGAATCTAATCATACCTAACCTAATCTAACATGAACTAAATACATGTATTTGTAAGACCAAACTTAGCATCTACCTTGTTACCATCAACCATGTTCAAAATTATTTTATTATCAACTTCATGATACAAATCGACTTTATAGGCCGTAATTTGACCTTTTTCATCTCAAAACTAACTAATAACACACTAGCCAGTCTCATAGGTCAATGGGTAACACTTTTTCCCTATACGCTAAGTGAAGACACTGAAATCGGGGGTTCGAATCCCGATGCTGCTGGTAATAATAGTCCAGGAGTTAGCGTAATGGGTTGTATTCGTCCGATCTAAGCGGCGTGACAGTTTCCGCCATTTCTCATTGATTTATTAACGGCACACTTATCCGGATAATAATTACGGTAATTCTAATAACGACATTACGGAAGTGAGTAATGTCATTTGTTTTCTTTTCTTTCTAACATACTGTACCTTGTCATGAACCTATCAGTAAGTTCAAATTTCAGTAATATGCAGAAAAACGTTCTTGATTGACATTTTAGTAAGAAATAGCGAAAAATTGTTTACAACCTTATTTCAAAACTGAATATATTATGCGGAAAATCTACATTTGGTAATTTCTGTAATATATATGCACTGTTGGGCAAAAGTCTTAAACATATTGTATTTTTCCACTCTGATGCATAAGGATACTAAAAGTTTATATTCAATTAAAATAAACTTTTAATGAAATGAAAATCGTATTCAAACTTAATTTATACAAAATATACCTTGTTATAAATAGTGATGCACCGGAGGCAGATTTTGGCCGGAGGCCGGAGGGCCGGAACCTCCGGCTTAATGTTTTTTCCTCCGACCGGAGGCCGGAGGTTCCGTCCAATTGATTTATTTCAGTATTTATGTGTGTGTGTGTGTGTGGTCCATCGTCTCATCTATTTAGGGTTTATATATTATAGTCCTGCTATTTTAAATTATTAAGTCTTTAATAACTTAAACTTTATAAAAGTCGACTTTCTATGCTTTGTGTGTGCTAATTTCTCTAAAAATTCCCATTGAACAGACTATCCTCAGGTTATGAAACTTATGATGTTTTGCTGAATGCTGAGTAAAGTAGCCTATATCAAATCAATTAATACAATCACTGATCACTCATAAAATAAATTATTATTACAGTCATCTGAGAACTGAAATATTCGGATAGGTGCAGAAATGAGGTCTTATAGTTTTATAGAATTAAAACTAAAAGTTGTCAGAATTGAGTTTGGTGTACTTGGCACCTCCGGCAGGAGCAGGAGGTTTTCTAAAATAGCCGGAAATCCTGCTCGGCCGGAGCCGGAGCTCCGGTGCATCACTAGTTATAAACATTTAATTACAAGTGTGTTCATTCTTTTACCATTAAAAGCGCTGAAATTCTTCTAGGAATACTTTCAAATAATTCTGTTATAAGCTTTTGTTTATATTGTATAGTTTAGGTACCTTTTTGTTGAAATAATAATAAAATAGATACCAAATTGAGTTGCCTGTGAATGTTTTGCCAATAATATAAAATGCAGTTTGACTAAACTCAATAGCTTTTGGACAAGTATTTTAATAAATTGAGGAATCTAACATCTCATCAGATGTTTACCTGAATGCACAAAAACAAACGCGGGATCGTGAACGAGGTAGTATGGGTCGCGAGCGGGCGGGCACGTGGGTGGGCGCGGATGGTACGACGTGAGTGCGTAGGCGATGGCTACGCGATCCTCAAATATAGTTTATAATCACCTATAAAGTCTACTTCAACCCGGCGTACCCTTGGTTTAGGTTAAGTTGAGCTCCCCTTACCCTCCAATACATCTCATAAAAGGGTGTGAGGTCTGTGAGGACGTCAGTCATCCTCTCAAAATTTCTTTTAATGTTATAACTCACAGACAAACTGTCGATTTCAAGGAGAATGTTTCAAATGACGCTTTATGCACAAAGTTGGTGCTCAAATGTGTATGTTAGATTGCCCTTAGTGAAAAGTGTGTGGGTGTGTGTGTGTGTGTGTGTGTAACCTGACTGGAAGTAACTGCCCTTGAGGATGAGGATGGGGATAAACGAACTAATGATAATATTCACCAATGACCGACTCCCAACTGGAAAATAATAATAATAATAATAATAATAATAATATATTTTCGGTATAATTTTTTTACTTTTTATTTTATTTAATTTGTCCCTTAAGCTTTAGGCTTTACTGGGCTCTTAAGAGAGAGAGAGAGAGAATGAATTAATTACATGATATTTAATTTTGTGTATTAACCATTTATCAGGGTATGAATATTTTTACATAGATGTGATGGTCTCCGAGCTTTAAAACGAGGAATGCACAGTGAGTTAAGCCATGTCCACAGAAAACTGCATTTATGTAGCGAGAGAGAGAGAGAGAGAGAAAGTGTGTGTATATGTGTGAGGCCCTATACTCCTATCTGAACAAGCCTTATATTTGTACAGCTGTCGAAAAAGTGATAAGAGGGAATGACAATCAGAGGTTTCTTGGATGATTTACCTATATATATATATATATATATATATATATACACTGTGTATATATATACGCACGTATATATGATGAAAATAACCAAGAAGGAAAATTAAAACCGAAATAGTGCTCAAGCGCTTTCTTCTAATGACATTCTCAGGAACACTGAAATTAGTTACTAATTTCAATGTCTCTGATAATGTCATTAGACGAAAGCGTTTGAGCACTATTTCGTTTTTAATTTTCGTTTGTGGTTATTTTCATCATAAATATTATTCACGTGCTACTATTGTGAAATAATTTTCATATATATATATATATATATATATATATATATATATATACACCCACTTATATTTGAGCTCCGTCCACGAATAGTGACCGCTAAGGTCCATAGTATGACGTCACACACATATCTATAAATATTTTATAATTTATTTTTTCTTAGGCTACCCCTTGAATCCTCCACCCCACTTTGAAAGATTAAAACTTTCGCTTTTCCCCTTTTCCTCTCTTTCCCTCTCACCGCCTCCCATCCCTCACATTAGGTTAGGTTAGGTCACTATTGCTTATCTTATCACCCCATCACCCTTTTAGAGATTAAAATTTTTCTTTTTTCCGCTTTCCTCTTACTAGCACTGGCACCCCCCTCCCCTCACACCAAATGCGCTATACTACCAGGCTTTCTTACTGCAAACACCTTTTTAGTCCTGATTTCAAGAATGACCTACGTATTGTTGATGGGTGGACAACGACCCCCGAGCCTTCTGCCATTTTTGTTGCCAAATCAAGGATAGTCTCCTTTATATTCCTTAAAGATAACATCTTCACGTATTGTTATTTTTCTTTGTTGTTAGACAGCTTTTTGGGTCTGCCAGTCTTGGGTTTGTCAGTTTAAGATATTTCTCTGTATTTGTTGATAATGCTTCGGATACCACACCTTGAAAATCGAGTGATACGAGCTATTTCATTCAATGTTTTGCCTTCTCTATACAGAAATACAGTTCTATGGTGGTCTTCAATTGAAATTTTAGCAATTTTTTTTTAAAACGAACAGTTGATCTTGGTAGATCTTTATTTTGCAGTACAAAAAGTAACCCGAAGGTTAATGGATCTGTAGAAAAGAAAGAAATGATTTTAATGATAATGAAAACATTATAATACTGTATCAATTATATCTGAATGTCAAATGTGAGGGATTAGATACTACAATACTTAATATTAGCTGCTCATTTACAGTTTGTTTTGAATTAGTGTGATCACAATGTTTTGAAAGATTATGATGAATGTGAATTAAAGGTTTTCATATAGTTTGTATCAAGGTGTATTTGAGTTGAGTACATAGTTCTAGTTTCGCTATGCATCATAATGAAAAAATTTAAAATGTCTGAGACTTTGGCACAGCAGCATATATATATATATATATATATATATGATGAATAAAACCACGAAGGAAAGGAAACACAAAATGGTGCTCAAGCGCTTTCGTCTAATGACATCCTCAGGAACACTGAAGTACATAGAAGGTTCCTGAGGATGTCATTAGACGAAAGCGCTTGAGCACCATTTTGTGTTTCCTTTCCTTCGTGGTTTTATTCATCATAAATATTTTTCACGTGTTACTTTCGTGAAATAATTTTCATATATATATATATACTAATAAATTTAGGAACTCCTAGTATAAAATCAGCTAGTGAGGAGGGCCAAAAACTGGCCTAACGCTCAGAGGCCAACTAATGCCGCCCATTGCGCTAGCTCCTAAATTATTATAAGTACTATCGGTGGGGTCGAACCCCCGACCTCAGTGTGTTCACTTCGCTTATAGAGAAACGGTGTTAATCATTGAGTTACGGGCTTTGACGAACCCCCGATATAGGGCCTATAATATTACGTACATCTCATTCGATAAAAATCAATATTAAATTATATTTTTTAATATCATTAGAAATAAATCTATAATACAGGGTGAGCGAAAAGTCCCTGTGTACCAGCAAGCAGTGTAGTGAATCTGTACTTGCACTGTGTTGGAAGTGGACAGGTGCATAGGGACTTTTCGCTCACCCTGTATTTTATATTAATTCCAAGTCTTATATACGAGGGGAATTCCCTCTCTTTTCGTGAGTGTAAATAATTGAATTAATACTTAAGACGTACCTATCATTCAAATCGGTTCTGTTCACTTATTAATCTTCATTGTACGGGGTGGTTTATAAGTCACGATCATGTAAAATATATTTTTTATTTCACTATTTTTGAACTACTTGGCCATTGTTGTTATAACGCTTCCAGTCGATCAGCGAAATTAAGCGATATCGGTTGAGTGGAGGACCCGTCCTCCGCTTCCAGATAACGTATCGACCCGTGCTTTAGATCCCACGTAAAGCTGTAGGTCCCCTCCGTCTTATGTGACCTTAGATGTTACGAAGGTGGTTATTTAATAACCCCCATCATTACATTAATACTATTTATACAATTTGAATGTTTTAAAATTCGCAAGTTTGATACGTTATAAGTTCGGTTGGAACGAAGCCGATGCGATCGTGACTTTTGGACTACCTCGTATATAATATGACACACGAGACAATGAGTATATATATATATATATAATATATAATTCACTTGTCTGTCTATTAATTTATCTATCTATTTATACCTCCATCTAGCTATCTATCAAATTCTTAATTGTATTATTTAGGATTAATTCAGTGTGGATGCATTAAATAATTAAATAGGCAAGGATGTTTTCCCAAAACATTAATAAATTTATAATTGGGTATAATATATATATATATATATATATATTATATATATATATATATATATATATATATATATATATATATATATATATATATATATATATATATATATATGGACCTCAAACTAATTTAAATTGAACTTAGAATAAATTAAGAGCAGCACGCAATGAAACTGTCATGGAATCCAAAACTGTAAAATTGTCTTTCAGACTCTACAACTGACGTCTGTTAATTCTTTCTGTTAAACTACCCATGATCTGTTATTCTAACTTAAATTGTAAAAACGATAAAAAATTTTACGCCCTTTGGCGTCAAGTTTCAATTTTAGACGCCATAGTGATACAAGTTACTTTTAAGGAGAACTTTGACGCATAGTTTTGGGAGAAAATATCCCTGGAAACGAAATGTCTAAAAATAAAAAAAAAATAATTGAGTAATGATTACGTTTCGTTGTTGGAATGTTGTTAATGTTACCAAAATGTATGAAATATCCAACGAAAAACGATATTACCAATTCTTAATTTGTTATGATTTTTTTTTATTAATTTTATGTTTTTAAGCGAACCTTTTTTTCATAATTGTTTGTTGATTTATTTGTTTGTACTTTGATGTAGTTTAACTTTGTACTAATGGCTTATATGGTTGGAGATTGGATTCAGGCTGCCAATGCTTGGGTTCGACTCCCACCTTCGACTTTGAGTTTTGAGTTGGGCTGGCCACCTACTCTGTGATTGCTCGGGCATATTCAGGTGACTCTCTCTCTAGGGAGTTCACCTCCAAACGTATAGGAAAAAAGAGTGGGGGGGGGGTGGGGGGGTTCCGGATGCTACTAATGGAAATTCGAATGAAATATTGATCTTAAGAAATAATAAATGGTTCAGAAATTTCACTAAACAAAACTTGGAAATTCTTCCATTAATTTTTAATGCTTTTAAATTCCTAATTAAACTTTTTTTCATTGTTTTCCCTAATTTTACCGAGTGATTATTTGGTTGGTTGATCTTTCAGTGTTCTCAACGACGCGTGAAGGATCATTGATAAGAGAAATTTCGCTAACGGCCTGGAAAATAAAATCTCAACATCTAAAGGCAATGGTCTACCCAAAATATGTTGATAAAGAAACATCGAACTCATCACAGCCTCTTTCTATTTTAATTATAATGGCTTGCACTGTACATTAATTGAAAGCCACTTTAGCGCCCAACGATACTTTTTCTGATTTTGTTGTAGTTAACGCCAGACGACTTTGTTCAGAAAAGAACCATGGTCACTGAAGGGTTTATTAAATTTACCTTAACCAGACCAATAAACTTAACTTAAGTTTTCTAATCAGGCATAACAAGCGAGATATTTGGCTCCTTGAACCTCGACTAACTTAATAAAGGGCTAAGGACACACACACCTGAACCATTCTTCATTGACTATTTTCTCATTTTAGTAAAATGATACTAGGATCAAATTGTCTACGCTTGAGTTTATACAGAACAAAAGTAGCTACAAACCATTTTGGGCAAAAAACGAACGGAAGACATTGAATTCTACAAGCAGTAAGGCCAACATTCGCAGCTCAGTGGGCAACACCGTTTCCCTGTAAGCGAAGTAAAGACAGTGAGGTCGAGGGGGGGGGGGGGGTTCGAATCCAGATAATGCTGGTAATAATAATTGAGGCATAGTGCAATAGGCCGTCTTCGTCTACCTAATCGCTGTGCCAGTTTCTGGCCCCCCTCGGTGATTACATGCAGTAAATAAACAAATAAAAAGGTTATATATATATATATATATATATATATATATATATATATATATATATATATATATATATGATTCTATCATATTTCACATCTTCTATTCAAAAGCGAGTACGTTCGTAAACTATTATTCATTTTGATTTATTCTGATTTTATTACAGGTAATTGATCCTTTTAAACACTAATTACTATTTATGACAAAGGTTATTAAAAATTCTGCATTGATTCTATCAAAAAAATTTTGTATAATACGAGGGGCGGTCAGAAAGTAAGTTTACACGGCGTATAATTTCGTAACTAAAGGACCACCTACATTGATTATGTTTGTATCAGGTGAATTCGTTAATCATTGCTGGCAACACTGCACGTCGATTCGGCTGCCATCTATCGTACGTTGGTTATATGAGTCAGTTGAACATGGCGGCTCGACTCGAACAGTGCCTTCTTATTTCTGCAACGATATTCCGAGTCTGTCAGTGGTCAAGAATTTCTCGAGCCCATTGTCACAAGAGACGAGACATGGGTTCATCACCGTACTCCGGAAACAAAACGTGCCAGCATAGAATGGAGACATCCTGGGTCCCCGCGACCAAAGAAGTTCAAGATTGTGAGGTCCGCTGGCAAAGTGATGGTTATCGTGTTTTGGGACCACAAAGGCGTTTTGCTCGCAGACTTCATGCAAAAAGGCACAACAATCAATGCAGCTGCGTATTGTTCAACACTGGAACGTTTACGAGCGGCCATTAAACGTAAACGTCCTGGACTGCTCCGAAGGGCAGGGCACTTCCAGTCGAGCCGCCATGTTCAATTGACTCATATAACCAATGTACGGTAGATGGCAGCCGAATCGACGTGCAGCGTTGCCAACAATGATTAACGAATTCACCTGATACAAACATAATCAATGTAGGTCCTTTAGTTACGAAATTATACGCCGTATAAACTTATTTTCTGACCGCCCCTCGTAATAATGATGATGATAATGATGTTCAAACTTCATAATTATACCAAAGGTTTATTGACCTTATAACAGAACTCATTTTAACTAACTGTGGAGAGAGGTTTGGTTGACTGTACCCGAGTAGGGTGTTTCAAAAATGATTCACTCATATCAGAATTTGCACTCTCCACATTCTCCTTACCACTAGTAACAATAAACACCAAAAAAAAATTGAGCTCTTAATATGAAGGGCAAGGGGTGGTCGGTGGGGGGTATTATGATTACTAATCAGTGTCAGATCTCAAGTCCATGTTGTGATTACTCATTAATGAAGGATCACGGTCTGAAAAGGCAAAATAATTAATAATCAATCAAATCAATTCAGAAATCAATCAATCAAAAGAAATAACTAAATAATATCAAAATATACTAAATTAGCCTTTGACTCACCCCCCCCCCCTCCCCATGAACCACCCTTTCCCTTTCATATTAAGATATTAAGAGCTCAATTTTTGTTTGTTATTTGCTGATACTAATGGGAATGTGGACAGTGCAAGTTCTGATATGAGAGCGAGTCATTTTTGAAACACCCTGTTGATGGGATTGTTTAACCTCCTTCGCAACATCTAAAGTCATATGACGGAGAGGGTCTATAGTTTATGTGGGACCCAAACCATGGGTCGTTACATCATCTGAACGCGGAAGACGGTCTCTCATCCAATTACTACCCAGGCGCAATATCGTTTAACTTCGGTGATGGACGAAAAGTGGTGTTACGATCTTGTCCACGACGTATCCTTGTGGAGAGAGAGGAGGTTGGTCGCTTTTTGTCTATGCTTTTTATTGGTTGGTTGTTTTTTTTAACGTTCTTCGTCCACCTGAGGGCAATGAGTCGGGCGGTAACGACACCAGCCAATAAAAATAAGTCCCCTTTTAAAGGAGAACCGAATCGAGCCAGATTACTTGCAGCGAGCTCGTTACTGCACTCGCCCTCCCCATTTCTAAAACTGGCTTGGGGCAGTCCTTGATTAGCTTATCCCTTCTGTTGTGGCCATTTCTGACCGTCTACATAAGAGGTTAGGTGACCCATATACCTATTCAATGGTTCTGGGACTCCTCGCATGGTTCTGGACTCCTCGCATTACAAACTTCCTGCAGAACCTTTAGTGGAATGATCCTTCAAGAGTCATTGCGCGAATAATTCCCATGAAGTTTTATCGCTTACAAGTATTTTATAGTCTCGCATCCCGTTTCCTCCATAAGTCCTGAGATTTGTACAAGATCCTCCAAAATAAATTTTTCCTTTTAAAGCAGTAATAGACAAGCAACATTAGCAAACTTAAGCACTGTGAATAAAAATAAATAAAAGCGAATGAAAAAATGAATGAAAAATGAATGAAAAATGAATGAAAATACTTTTTTTTTAATAATTACATCAGTCTTGAACTTGGAAAATGAATCATAAGTAACCTCAAATTTTTGTATTCACTCTGTTTAAAAGTGTATTCATAGCGATACATATTGAAATTCTTATTTTAGCTTATCATTTCTCGTAAATATTACAGTAAATTACAGTAAATTACAGTAAATATTCCTTTATTACATCAAACATTTAACACCATCATTATTTCCTTACTCAATTTTACCCACATATGTACAAATATACTGAAATTTTTGTACACACACACACACACACACACACACATTATATATATATATATATATATATATATATATACACACACACAGGCTTGATAACAGTAAATAGACACCGCGATAATTGTTTTTAAAATAAAATTGCTAAAGCTCATCAAAGGTATACTAGAATGGGTGTCAGATTTACATATAATCCAGAGAGAAAAACAACACGATTCTAAAAATATTGAATCAAGAGAGTTGTTATCAGTTAGTGACTTGTTATTAAATCAAAAACTATGGAAAAAATTGAATGTGTCTAATTAATATTGTCAATCCTCTCTCTCTCTCTCCCTCTCTCTCTCTCTCTCTCTCTCTCTCTACAACCCTACTTTTAATAGCAAAATGTTAATATAAAATGTACAACTATTTTTATTTTGAAGTTTTGATGTGAGATCATATTATTTTCAATTTGAGTTTAATATGATTTTATTTTATTAAAAAAAAAAAAATACGAAATTCCAATTGTGAATTCTACTTTTTTCTTTTTTTCTTTTTTTCTTTTCTTCTTTTCCCCTCTTTTCCCCTCCCCCCACCCTCTGGTCTACTTTTTTCTACCTTTTTTTTCCTCTCTAACATGACACAAAGGATCAACCTCCAAACGGTTGTATAAATCGAGAAAAAGTTCCGCGCCTTTCCCGATATTTTGTCTCTTTTTATTTCTTTTTGTTTCATGTTTGTTTCAGTTTGTTTCGTTGTATGCTTAATGTAGTCTCGTTTCCTTGTTTCTTTTTGTTTAGGATTTTGTTTATTTGTTTTGTTTTATATCGTTTTACGTTGTTTATCTCTTGTTTTTATTGTTTTGTTTCGTATAAGCGCCGTTTTTTAAAATTTCTTTCATGCTTTTGTATTTGTTTTGGCGTCATATTTCGTTGTTTGTACGTTTTGTAGCTTATTTTTCTGTCTTTTTGTATCTTATTTTCCTTATTTCGTTCCTTTTCTTGTTTCTCAAATTGGCTTTATTTCTTTCGTATCTATACACTGTACAGTGTACATACTGTATCTAACTTTGTTTCTGCCTACTGTATCTCCTGAGTGTTCCTATCTTTAAGATTATATTATTATTATTATTTATTATTATTATTATTATTATTATAGTCTCGACGTTCTTATGGGAGGCAAGCTTTAAAGTTATTTTTAAAGTCTGATGTTTATTTATTTCAAAAAGTTGTTTTTTACATGAACTTAAATTAACTTTAGAATTCTTTTCAACTGTAAATAAGCAACTGTAAATGTGTGCGGTTTCTTTTCTTCTGCTTTTGTAGATTCTACATTAAAGGAAATCAGTTTACGGTTTTTTATTTATATCTAAAAAAAATTGGTGCCGTTGCTAAGAAACGTCAAGAAGAAGAAGAAGAAGAAGTAGGAGCGGAAGAAGAAGGAGAAGCGGAAAAAGAAGAAGAAGAAGAAGAAGAAGAAGAAGTAGGAGCGGAAGAAGAAGAAGAAGAAGAAGCGGAAAAGAAGAAGAAGAAGAAGAAGGAGAAGAAGTAGGAGCGGAGGAAGAAGAAGAAGAAGAAGAAGAAGAAGAAGCGGAAAGAAGAAGAAGAAGAAGAAGAAGAAGTAGGAGCGGAAAAGAAGAAGAAGAAGAAGAAGCGGAAGAAGAAGAAGAAGAAGAAAGTAGGAGCGGAAGAAGAAGAAGAAGAAGAAGAAGCGGAAAAAGAAGAAGAAGAAGAAAGAAGCGGAAAAAGAAGAAGAAGAAGAAGAAAGAAGCGGAAAAAGAAAAGAAGAAGAAAGAAGTAGGAGCGGAAGAAGAAGAAGAAGAAGAAGAAGAAGCGGAAAAAGAAGAAGAAGAAGAAGAAGAAGTAGGAGCGGAAGAAGAAGAAGAAGAAGAAGAAGCGGAAAAAGAAGAAGAAGAAGAAGAAGAAGTAGGAGCGGAAGAAGAAGAAGAAGAAGAAGAAGCGGAAAAAAGAAGAAGAAGAAGAAGAAGCGGAAAAAGAAGAAGAAGAAGAAGAAGAAGAAGAAGAGATAAAAGAAGAAGAAGAATCGGAAAAAAGAAGAAAAAGAAGAAGAAGTAGGAGCGGAAGAAGAAGAAGAGAAGAAGAAGCGGAAAAAGAAGAAGAAGAAGAAGAAGAAGTAGGAGCGGAAGAAGAAAGAAGAAAAGAAGAAGCGGAAAAGAAGAAGAAGAAGAAGAAGAAGCGGAAAAAGAAGAAGAAGAAGAAGAGAAGAGTAGCGGAAGAAGAAGAAGAAGAAGCGGAAAAGAAGAAGAAGAAAGAAGAAGCGGAAAAAGAAGAAGAAGAAGAAGAAGAAGTAGAGCGGAAGAAGAAGAAGAAGCGGAAAAAAGAAGAAGAAGTAGGAGCGGAAGAAGAAGAAGAAGAAGAAGAAGCGGAAAAAGAAGAAGAAGAAGAAGAAGTAGGAGCGGAAAAGAAGAAGAAGAAGCGGAAAAAGAAGAAGAAGAAGAAGAAGAAGAAGAAGTAGGAGCGGAAGAAGAAGAAGAAGAAGAAGAAGAAGCGGAAAAAGAAGAAGAAGAAGAAGAAGAGAAGAAGTAGGAGCGGAAGAAGAAAAGAAGAAGAAGCGGAAAAAGAAGAAGAAAGAAGAAGAAGAAGAAGTTAGGAGCGGAGGAAGAAGAAGAAGAAGAAGAAGAAGCGAAAAATAAGAAGAAGAAGCATAAGAAGAAG